>NDGM011200776.1:0-14305 GCA_002564305.1 Octomys mimax | reverse complement strand
GTGCTTCAGTACAAGAAACACAAATTACATTAACAGGAATAATTATATGTTACTTATACACATAAGAATGTATTTAAACTGAGGGCCAAAATTCACGTCTCATTACCATGTTGGGCTGACCAATTTGGAGCAAAGGGCCAAGGAGAGGGCATCTCACACCTCTGCTAGCAAGTGCATGGCTGTCACGCCCATGCAGTCACTTTCCACCATGGCTGGGATACAGCGTGAATTCTCATAGTCTCCTTCCCAGGGTCTTCGTCTGCTACAGAATATATTCTTCCTGCTGTCACACAGGCTTTCCTGCCCCTGGTAAATGAATCTCCATTCTTGATAATGGAGGGACTTTTTACCATTGTTAAGTGCCACTGAAGCCCACTATTTTCAGAATGGTATTATTGGGGTACATGGAATTAAATACAGATACACAGGCATGAAAAGTGAATTTGAGCTCAGACATTGTCAGAGTGACTTTTAAAACTTAGAAAAAAATCTGGTTTAGAAGTTTTGGGTACTTAGGTCTGTCCTGGAAGATGAAAGGACAAGAAGAGATGGAAGAGAATAACAACAAACCAAAGATCAAGGAAAAAATACCAGTGAAAATCTTTACTGCTAAAGTTACAAAAATGAATATCCACTAAGAGTTTCAATCAAAATAAAATTTAGATGAAGGCAATAATATGTCTTAAGAATGTAATCAAAATTATTTTTCATTCTCTCAAAAGATGTGGTGAGACACTGTGTAATACAAACTCATCTTCTAGTACTTGGAGGCATGGTTCAATTGGAAAAACACTTCCTAAAGGAAAGGAATGTGCTACAAGAGTTGTGTTTTTTATAGTTAAAGGATAAAAATAACAAAAACAATAACAAAAAACTCACTACCCCCCAAAGATTCTTGCCAGTGTACTTCTACTGAAATGTAGTTAACAGATTATTCTGTTTATAAAACCTTGTGTACCTATTTCTACAGGCAGTAAAGTAGTAAAGGAATGGTCTTTGTCCTTAAGGAAGTCAAAGCCAATTTGGAAAATAAAAATTACCCTTTACACGCAAGCAGTATGGAGCTACAGGGGTGTGATCTCTACATGCATCAAGAAAGGAAGAAAGTTGGAATATGGCAGTGTTAACATGTGATGTGAATTGAGCTAGACCCGTGTGCTGGGGTCTTACTTTGCTTCTGCCACAGTAACTAAGTGGGGAGAAACTGTAGGCAAGCCAGAGGTGAAAGCTTAATGTTAGCCCACCATCATAGCTCCTGTGCACCTAGATATCTTTATAATACTTGGTTTGGGGACTTCTACTTTGCTATTCCAAGGACACTTAAACATCTGATGGAGTTTCAATTGGCTCAATTTCTAAACAATCAATGTCTAAATGCATAGCTTCTTTTTAAAAAAAATATTGGGTTTTTATAATGATGCTTTTTCAGTAAGGCAATGTAAAACTATCATCAGTAAAACCATACACTGTCTCATGTAAAAGTATGTGTCAAAATTATTAAAAATAAATGTTTAATGTGTGATGTTGAAAAAAAAGTATGAGTCTATTTTTATTAAGTTCAAAGTGACTGTGAATCTTTCAGGGGAATCCCTCTGGACTGCTATGTTTTGCTGGCTTTATAACAATCCCCTCCTGCTCCCCTTCACCCTTGACTGATAACTGCCAGCAACCAACCTGCTTCTGAGAGGACATTCCTAAGCACTTGCCTAACTAGTTCTGCAGCCATCTTCTGACTGAAATACAAAACCCCTTTCCTGTTATTTACTGAGGGCTTGGCTAACTCCTGACATTTATCACAGAGCTGGAATAAATAGCATGGAATGGGAAAGACAGGTGCTGGCCTCTCTTTGGTACACTGACCTGACCCTCTCCTCCTGGCCCTTTCCCAGGAGTAGCTAGCTCCTCCTCATCCTTCACGTCCTAACTCACTTTATCCTGGGACACGGAGGTCCCAACCCACCACCACTGTAAGCAGCACTGCTTCCATGAGTCCCATTACACGCTGCCAAGCTGTAGCCATGATGCTGGATTATAGCTGTGGGACTTTGCTTCTGCATTTCCACTCTTCTCACAATAGGAGGATCCTGTCCAGCTGTCCCCATGGCCCAAGAGTGTGTGATTTGAAAATAAGGAAAGAAAAGAAAATTCAGGATGTTTGTATTTCCAATTAATTGCCCAATTGCTCAGTACCAAGTGTTTCTAAATAGTTCCCCCAACAGTTAAAAATTTAATTATTGCTTATTATCAGCATACAATAGGAAGTACCCAGATATTATGGATTCCGTAAGTGGAGAACCTGATGGGATAGGAGTGGAACCAACCAGGTATAGGCATGGAGAGTTCTCCATGCACACCAACACTGGGCCACTTAACCTATATTCACCTCTTCCCACTCTCCTTAGATAAGGAACTTGGCAGAGCTGGGTTCTTCTTATCCCTGGTCATAACATCCCTTGCACCAGCTATAGACCAGTACTCAGTATCTGATCCAAGCCTTTCATGGAGAATGGGTGCTTCACACACTTGATGAGGCCACAGCATTTACAGAAAGGCCATGTGTGACCTGTATTTTTTTGATCTATCTTTTGCATATTAACACACCAACATTAAGTTCATATGCCAGGCTGGCCCTTCATATCACGTTGCAAACACAAAGCTACCTGTGCTAAAGTAGACATACAGACTAGAGGAGGAAAGCTCAGCTACTGGAAAGTTTGTTTGCTATCATAACACCACCTCTCACACATCAAGGATGAAACATGTTTTGTCAAGGTATACCTAAACCATACATTATATTTAAGAGTGCAGAAAGTAACTACATGAATTTTTATAATGGTTTTGAACATCTATTCTCTATGAGTTTTAAGATTTAAAGCAAAATCTATTCCAACTAAGGAAATACTGTGTATGTTTTTAAAATCAATAAAATGAAATGCTCATTTGCTGAGAATATTTTGGATTGCAATGATAATTTATATAAAATATATTTAATCATAGTTTTAAAACTTGAATTATAGGACACAAATGTTGGTAAGCCTTTTGTCTCATCCTGCAGTGTTACAGAAAAGTTTTTTTGCTTGTTTTGAATGTGACAGATGTTGACAAATCATCCACAGCTGTCTACTGAATTCTGCTGCCTGGGTTATGCTGGGTATTTAAACTGCTGCAGCCTTAAAAATCCTTATTTCTATTTAGTGATAACATATCCAGACTTCTTCGCTAAGTATGCTTCTCTTTCCCTGGTCTACAACCAACATCCCAAGAAAATACTAGAATGACTGTAAGGAAATGCTGAAATTTGTTACACAAGTTGTCAAAAATAAGTAGACTCTCCAAGTAACATATTAATTTTGTGTTTTCACCTAAATATTTGTGTGATATGTTTATTATCCATATAATATCCATATCCCAGGGCCAGCCAAATAGTTTAATGGATTAAAGCACCTGCAAGTAGGTGCAGGGGCTGGGGGTTTGATCCCCGGGCCTACCGTGCCAGTCCCACCTCTGGGGTGCACTGAGACTGCAAGTGAGACTGGGTGTGGTGGCGTTTGCCTGTAATCCCAGCTCTTGGGAGGCTGTAAACAGGAGAATCACTGAGTCTGATCTAGTAGTGAGACCTTGAATACCCTGTAGACCCTTCCCTAAAATACAAATACAAATAATAATAATAATAATAACAATAATAATAATATCAATATCCCAAATCACCAAGTAGTGATCACCATGACAATTTCAGTCTCACCTCTACTTCAAATACACTTTGCCATACCAAAGTTACAAGAGATCCACATTAGAATATTTTCAAAATATAGGTTCAAGTTAAGTTTTCTACTCAAACTATACTACCACCAGAATTTTAAAGCCAGGTGTCATTTCCCCAGGGTTCTTCAAGTCGAAAGATGAGTGCAAAGATGGGCAATGCTTAAAAGATTGCTGCTATTGCTATTGTGCTTTCAAGCTTTATTCTACTCAGGAAATACAGAAGAATTCCTAGTTTACTGACTAATGTAGAAACTTTAAGGAATTCATTGTCAACCTTTTCTTTTGCATACCACAAGGAGGCCACATCAGGATTTCAGAAATTTATAGAAATCCTAATCTAACTTCTTAATCTCAATTTTGCATTTAAAGAAAAATTCTTCCCATTGTCAAAATCAAAGAGTACAGATCAATCAGTGCTTGCCTTCTGCTTACAAATCACAAGGACAGATACTTACATAATGGTCATGATGTATGCCCCAGGCTTAAAATCACAAAATTACACTTAAGTCCTATGCTTACCGTCAATCTTATAAATGAAATCAGTTTTACCATGAAACCTGCTTATTTCAAAATGAAAAAGGGAATCCCAGCTTGAAATGGCAATAGGACTCCAACTGAGTTGTTCAGATCATTCACTGGCCATTCATATACCCTGTAGGGCCTGGTCTCTTGTCTTTACTAGTTCTATTCCCATTCCCATCTTCCAGTGCAGGCCCACAGGGCACACACAAACCCAGACACCTCCAGGAACACCATGGGCCTAGCCAGGCCCTGATGTTCTGCATCTTTGAGCCCCTATAGGATTCCACTTTCTCTGAAACATGGTTCACCTGGCCACAACCATGAAACTTATCATTTAATTGACCTAATACAAAACTAAACTCTACTTAAAATGTGTTTTTCAAACTTTCAATAAGCTTTCCCAAATATACACTCTGCTTTTACATTTTCTCTACTTCAAGGTACCTAAGAAAATAAAGTACTTGTGACTCCCTCCCTCCCTCCTTCCCTCCCTCCTATCCTCACCCTCCCTCCTTCCCTTCTTCCCTCCCTTCCTCCCTCCCTCCCTTCTTCCCTCCCTCCCTCCCTCCTTTCCTTCTTTCCTTCTTTCCTTCCTTCCTTCCTTCCTTCCTTTCCTTCTTTCTTTGTCTTGCTTTACATTCCCATCTTTCCCTCCCTTTCCTTTCTTCTTCCTTTCTTCATTTTCTTTCTCTCTCTTCCTCTTTTCCTATTTTTATTGAATATACTTTACTAGACATAACACACAGCAGCGTCTTACCATTTTTCATTGTGAAATTCCAACAACTCACACCTGAACTACACATATGTGACAAGCACATCCCCAAGCCACTACCGCCCCCACCCATCTCCAGAGCTCTCTGTGACTTTCTTGTCATTGTCACCTATGGGAAGCAGACACAAAACTGCCAATTTTCTTTTCTTGATAAAAATTCATTTTCAATCCATAGAATTATACAATTTAAAGGGGTACATCTTGGTGTATGTCAATTATACACCAAAAAAACTCATCAAAGACAAAGAAGGGTGACAGTGGGAAACAAAGCCGCCGACAATTGGGTCCCACACAGCAAGGGGCAGGTGTGTGAGAGGGAGATGGAGATTTTGTGAGAGGTCAGGAGGAAACCTGTGACAGCTTAAAGACAGACATACATTCACCACTCATTCACTACCAATATGTTGAGCATCTCTGGTCCACAAGTTTCAGAAACTATACTTTGTCTGCATTAGGTATGGACGAGCAAGTGCAGCTATTGTGTTTTGTAAAAAATAAAAAGTTGTAAATTAAGGCAGCAGCATACAGGATGGAGGCAAAAATTATATAGCGTTTTGCTTTTCCTTATTAACAAGGCAAGCATGAATGCACAGATTCTATCATTTTATTCTTATTTAAAAATCATTTAAACTAATGACTACTATGGCCTAAATAAATTTTATGTGACACTTTCAACAAGTGGTAAATGAAATCCGTCAGCAACAAAGAATCTGTTGTACAGATGAAGAACATAAATAGAACACACGCTACATTAAAGGCACTGTGATAAACATGGTCTAATTAGATCAACATTATTTTGGTGGAAGGTTTCTAATCTGTGCAGAGGTAAAGCTGTTACCCCACATGACTGGAGATGACATGGGTGGTTATTAGCAGAGAAAGTGGGTAAGAGATGGTGAGAAACCATACAGTGAAATATCACAAACTATGTCTAGATGTAGGAGTGGGGAATGGTTTCAGAAACACACTTTTCAGTGAAACATGAGTTGTACAAGGTGCAGTATGATGACATTTATCTAAAAGCACTTGTTTAATATCTCAGTAACTACAGAGGAAAACATCAGGGCATAAAATACATGAGGGAAAGAGGAGGAAAGTAGAGGGAATGTCCAGTGTGTGTTCTGTGTGACAGTGGGAACACATCCACATATCCCTGTGTCTCTCATAGAGAAAACCCATTTTATAGGTTAGGTTAGTATAGCAAGTAAGTACCTTGAATAATGTCACAGGCTTACAGGTTTTCCCTACAGTCCTTATTGGTAATTCAAGCCACTTAATAACGACACTACTCATAATAACATTTAAGGCCATGAAGTGTGTGTTTAATTTGCCAAAGCATTTTGGGGGGATGGTAGTAGAAGTTCAATTCCAAGTCTTCACATTGAGCTACATGTCTAGGCCTTTTTCATTTTTCAAATTTGAGACAGAATCTTGCTAAATTGCTCAATTGCCCAGCATGGACTGGACTGTGATCCTCCAGCCTGAGCATTTCCAAGTGCTGGGGTTGCAAGTGTGCTCCACCACACCCAACTAGAATGTATTTTTACATGACTAGTATTACATGTGTCAGAATATTTAAGAGGAGAACATACTAGCTGTTGTAAGACATCTTTCCCTGACTTATGAGAAAACTAAGAGAAATGAATAATGTATTTATTTTCACTTAAGTAACTGATTATAAGATTACCTTTAGTACTTTTTTTGCAAATGAGAAAATCAACTTTTAACAATCTTTGATATTATAGATCAAACACATTAAAATAGTATGTGAGTAATATCTTTGTATTCTCAAAGTTTTATTTGAAGTATGTGCTGATGCTGGGGAAATAATTTGGCAGTAACAGACACTGTCTGAGTCTCTGCTCTACCCATATGGGCTTAGTCAAGAGTTTTGGATTTTTGGTCTCCAAATTAATATCTTCTAGAAATACGAAATTGAAAATTAGGCACAGAGTGGTGGAGTCTTTCTGAATGTTTCTAACTTCAAAGAGAACATCTGAAACATCCATTTACAGAAGAACATTTAACAATTGTTGCTCAGCTATAATAAAAAAATTAATTTGAGACACTGTGGCACTGTCAGGGCCCGAATCCAAATAGAATTTTTCAGACAGATTAAAATTATACTCTTCTCAACTTCAGCCCACTCAAAGTTAAAAAAAAAAAGAAAAGGGTCAAGATAGTAGGTGTAAATGACTAAGAAGGGCCCCAAGGGGTGTCTGGAAAGTGAAAAGCATGATCACTTCACATAGAATGTCTCGATAAGAAGTTGAGACTATCTGCAATTTGTTGAGGGTGAGGAAAACCAGATTCTTAAGAAAACTTCTGAAGCCAAGAGCTATAAGAGCACAAAATGCTGTGAAACTTGGGATGGCATGTAGGAATAGGGATTCCTATAGCCCTTACACTGTCACCTATGATTCCAGTGACATTTAGAGTGATTCCTATCATGGATAAAAAAATCATGGCAAGGATAAAGAGGTCAAACATCTTTAAGTGCCAAAAAGGAATTATAAAAGTGCAAACAGGAAGACGATAAGGACCACAGAGTCCACTGCACTAGCATCCTATGTTCTTACCTGGAGCAGGTGAGGTTGAATATCACAGCATAAGACATGCATATGCATTATACCTAATTTTTGAACTTATATTGATTTTAACTTCAATACAATGAATAAAATGTCAATCACATAATTGCATTTCTGAAACTCCTGCTGACTGTTTTCTTCCTAAAAGGATAATACTGATGTGTTTAATAGAAGCAGATATCACGTCACACAAAAGATCTAAATTAAGAATCTTATGGTCAGCTTTGAAAATTTGGTTTACATTTCTTTTGAGTACTTGCAAGACTCCTCTAAGAACTAGGAATGCTTCGAGCTTTTGAGAAGCTTCCATATGTGCTACGATAAGCATTCTCCAAACAGATGCAGCCATCCCCTGAATATGAAGCTGGACAAAGAAGCTGTCCCTTGTGCAGATGAGAAAAATACATGGCTGTTTCTAGGGGAGCCCTAGGAAGCTTGGGGAACGGAGAAGAGCTACGTTTCTACCTCGTTTACGCCTGTGTCTACATCCTTATGCAGTGAAAAACTTGCACAGCTTAGAAAAATCACCCTTTCTAGCACTGTGGTTACCAGATGAGTGACACGAGCTTGTTTGACCTTGGTGATTCATTAGGAAAGATTAGACAAGTTGGTAGAGAAGCCATCAGTCACGTGTCTAGGAGTTACGCCACTTGTTTTCAGAGCTGCATGGTGTAAGAGACCATCTCAGAAAAAGATCTCCATTTAATTATTATCTTTGCCAAGAGTTGAGAAGCCAGACGTAACAGAATGAGATATTAAAACACTATAAACAGTTAACATAGGAAGGGATAACTAAATCTTATCCCTTCCTATTCCCTCGTAGAATGACTGCTTAGTTCTCCTCTACTAAATACATTTGGAAGTCCACTAATCATGTTATCTTCAAAGCCATACCTTAGCAGCAAATCATTCTTAAGAAGGAAGAATGAAGTGACTAGTAGCACCGTAGCAACCATAAAGTGGTTTTCCCATGTTTGCTTGGGACCCATTCTCTAGAAAGCACATTTATTTTGTTTTTACTACCAAGAAAGATGAGAGTGTCTGCTAGTGGACACTAGCCACTGCTGATCTCAAACTACCCTTTGGAAAGAAGGGTGTGGGTGACATCCTACTGCAGCCAGGGACATAAAGGCAGAAGCAGGGGAAGAGGCACCCATGAATCAGGAGGGAGAAGGAGAGTGCGAGAGTGAGGCACGGCATGCAGGAAAAAAGGTTGCACCTTGTCTTTGGTGACTAATCACGTGGCTCAAGCCCAAGAGCACACAGCTGGCTCCCAAGGAGGCCACACGTAAGTGCAGCTTGCCTAGTGATCCATTTTTGGAATGCCCATAGCAGTGAAACATAATGAATTGTATTCTCTTAAAATTCTTATTCCTTGCATTTTTCTAGGTAACATGTATGAATTTCATGCAAAAATTAGAAAGATATTCAATCTTTGGTATAAATGGGTTAATAAGTTGTAGCAGCATCTTTTCATAATTTCAAATTAATATAACCTTTTCTTGAAACAACTTTACTTAAAAATGCCTCCCTTGGGATGGAAAGTACCTCTTCCTTACCTCAATGATGTAGAGGACCACGTTCTTATAGAAACAGTACAATATGCATTTGGTCACCCGGTTGTAGCTCCAGGCTCCGTGAACCAAGAGTAGCTTCTCCAAGTAGGAAAACTGAAAGAAGAGAACACAATCAGAGCTTGTTCTTGAGGACTGAAAGTCACAAAACATCCTCACGAGCAGAAAATAGATAAGGAAGGGGAAACCAGATTCTCAAGGGCACCTCACAAAATCATTCCCTGGAATCTCCTAATTCTACCCAAGATGCTGCCAGACTTCTCAGGGCAACACCAGGGGCATTTTACTAAAGCTAATGCTTCCTATGGTCTTAATTATTAAAAACTACAACTTGAACTGGAAGAAAAGTAGAGTGGGAATCAGCTCTCTTCATAGTTCAGTCACAGAGTTTCATGGTGACAACTGGGGCAGGACACAAGGGACAGTCATACAACAGTGCATTTAGAAAAAAGTGCACAAGTGTATACACAAACTGTCCCACTGTCAACCTGCAAGTTAAAAATATTTACACATAACTGCACAGATAGGCATATGGAGACAGAGGCACACAAACACAATCATGGACACACACATTGACACCAACACATGCATACACAGATGTTCATATACATAGATGTACACAGACACAAAGGCACAACACACCGAAACTGCCTCCGTTTGCACACCCACTTTGCTCTCTTCTTTTTGCCTCCAACTGTTTTCCTTGCCAGAGCATAGTGCACTCCAGGAACATACCGTGAAGAGAAATTTTGTTTCAATTCCTAACCTCTATACATGCAAAATGCCTGGTACTAGGCTGTGATCCTTTCTGCCCCTGCTGTGCCAGCACAGTCTGTTTTCCAGGGCTTACTGCGCTAGACATTCAATCTCAGGATGAGGACCTTCATGAAATGAGCCTACTGGGAGGCGTTGGAGTCCTTAAGGGAGCTGTCTGCAGGAACTTGGTCTCATGGAACCATAGTTACTTCCTGCAGGAGGTTCCTGGCTCCACCTGCTCTTCACCTTAGGGTGTCAACTCATCCTCCATCCTTCTCCCAGGAGCTCCACCATGATGGCATCTGTTCTCCATGTTGCACTGCAGCTAGCAGGCACTCATCATAGCCAGTGCCCGGAATGAAAATCTTAATTCTTCCACTCAGAGACCCAGCATCACTGCCTCTGGGCAGTCTACAAACTAACCCCTTAAGCTACCAGGGAAGAGAATTAGGCCTGTTTGAGAACTTCTTAGAACACTAGAAATTCCTTTGCTATTCTCTATTTCCTATTAATTTTGTTTTGTTATTTTATGGAAAAAAATAAGATAAAATTTCATAACAAAATAATAGACTAGCTATAGTTAATACATTGCATATGGTTATCTTCAAAGTAATTACTCAGAACATAAGATATGGGCAACACATTTCTCTAAATGATGTTAGCAGAAACCTGTGTTCTCAGTGAACTATAAGAAATTAGTAGTACCACCGTTTTGTATTATTTTTCCTTTTCTCTTCTTTTCCTCTTCCCCCACCCTAGTTCCTCTTTCCTTTTGAAAAATTTCTTCCCATTTCACCGTATCTATTGTACATTTTTGATTTTATTTACTCTTTCAGCTTCTCATATCAGACAGATAACATGATGTTTACGCATGTGAGTCTGATTTATTTCATTTATGAGTATAGTCTCTAATTGCATCCATTTACTTATAAATGTCTCGAGTTTGTCTTTCTTTATGGTTGAGTGGTCGTCTGTTGTATAAAAACACCACAACTTTTTTATCCATTCTTTGGTTGATGGGCATTTGGGTTGTTTCCAAGATTTAGCTATTACAAACTATGCTTCTATAAACATGGGTGCATACATATCACTGTGTTAGGATGTTTTCAGTTCTTCTGGAAAGGTACTCAGGAAGAGAATAGCTGGGTTGACTATCACCTCTAATCCTGATTTTTTTGAGGACTCTCCACAATGATTTCCTCAGTGGTTGCACCACTTACTCATAAGTGAAATAAATCAGACTCAGTCTAAGCTCCCACCAACAGCAGAAAAGGGTTGCTTTCTTCCCCCACAGCCCCTCCAGCACTGTTAATGGTTGATTTTTTGATGACAGCCATCCTTTCCAGGATGAAATGGAATCTCAGTGTTGTTTTGATTTGCATTTCCCAAACGACCAATGATATTGAACATTTTTTCATAAATTTGTTTTCTATTTGTATTTCTTCATCTGAGAAATTTGTATTCATCTCAGAAGCCCATTTTTGGTTTGGATCTTTGAATTGGGGGGGGTGATTTTTTCAATTCTTTGTATTTTCCAGATATATTAGTCCTTTGTCAGAGGGACAACTGTCTAAAATATTTTTTCACTCTGTGGGTGGGCTTCTCACTATGTTGATGATTTCATTTGCTGTGCAAAATCTTTTTACTAAGATGAGATCCCAGTTGTTGATTCTTTGTAATATTTCCCATATGGCCTTTGTTTTGTTCATAAAGTCGTTGTCTATACCTATATCTTCAAGATTTATACCCCTTTTCTTTTCCAGTAGATTTAATATTTTCTCTTTCAATATTTAGCCATTTGATCCATTTTGATTTTAGATTAGTACATGGGTCTAGTTTTAGTCTTCAGCTTTTAGATAACTTTTGGAATTAAATCTAACTATCTGTAGAAAAAAACACCCTGAGTGGAAGTAAAATACTTTAAAATTTTTCAAAAGGAGACTCCACATTGGCTTCCATTGGAACTAAAGGAGATGAGCTCCTGGGTAAAGCCACTTTTCAAAGGCAGAGCCACTCATCTATGCACTTGCGATCAGAAGGGACAACTTCAAAGTGGCAGAAGTAGGTGTGTATGGAAGAATAAAATTCCCCATAAATGCTTATTAAGTATTCTAATGGGAAATGAGGAAATCATAAAATAACTAACTAAACAAATAACAAGGAAGTTTGCATTTGACCCGTTCCCCCTGGCGTTAAATTTCAATGGGCATGAGAACATCTGCTCAAGTCATCCTGAAGGTTTCAACCTGAGTGTTATGATGATTTGTTTTCAGGGAAAAAGTCTATATCCTAAATCAAAATGCTGTCTTCATGAGGTCATTCAAAAGACATTAAGGAGGCAGGGGGCAGGAATGATTCTCTCTGGAGGAGGACAGGAAGCTGAGGCTGCAGGCTGAATACTACACCCATGGCAGCCAAGGCCACACAAGGACAGGCAGCTATGCAGATGAGGTTGTCAGTCCCCATGACCCCTGTGCAGAAAAGCATATGGCAAGCAGGAGAGAAACAGAACCAGAGCTCCGTCTACTTCACAGCTAACCTCAGAGCTAAACATTTTGTGTCTGCTATATATCACTTTACAGGGTACATCCTCAAAAACCCAATACGAATATACTTGCCCCCATCTAAATGAGCAGACAAAGCACACAATATTAACTTTAACCAGAGATACTTATCATTTGAATGGGGACAAAGAGATTCCTCTGACTATGTTATTTCTCATGTAGTAAATAAGGAGTAAGTAGCATAGTAGTGGGTGAAGAGGTGGTAAGATTGGCACAAACTCAGCTCTGAGAAAACAGCATGCCGGCCTAATCACAAACAGGATGAAGGACCTGAGAAACAAGGACCCACAGACACAGGTAGCCACATCCATTCTTTTAGCAGAGGTGACCATTAACCTGAAGGGAAGAATGGCCCAAATGGAGTTATAAAGCCCTTCTCCACAGGCTCCTCTACTCTGACCCTTTCAATTTGAGTAGCATGACTGCTGCAGATCCCACATCCTATTAGTATGCAGTTTCAATAAAGTGAGTCATGGAATCTCCCTTCCCTGGATATTTTAAAGAAAGAAAGAAAAAAACAAAAAGAAGAAGAAAAGAAAAAAAACAGACAAATATTTGCCTGGAATGCCTAGGAAACCTCTTAAGGTCTCTTCCAGTCATATGATGTTATAACTCAGGTATTTAATAACGCTGGGATGTATAACATGTATAGTTGCTGACAGCATGCAGGAAGCGTAAGTCTCAATGGGCTCTAAGCAGCTGACCCAAGAAGGTAATTGAGCAGGTGTATAGGGCAGCCCAGTGTCAAACTTTCTCTGACCTTGACTATACCCAGTCCTGAGGAAGGTTACCTGATACAAAGAAACTTTGGCTTTACCAACTGTAAAATCAGATCTTTTATCTGCTCTAGGAATTCTCCTTAATATTTATTTGAACAAAGGAGTAATATTGGTTTTGTGCACTTTTCAGAACTATGTGGATTTTTTTAATTCCTCCCTGTGGCTCAGAATATGGAACTAGGAGGGAACTTGAGAGGTAATGTAACACAGGGCCCTCCTTCAGGGAGGTAGAGGTGTGAACCTGCAGAGTACCATTCCACAAGCCCTTGGGCTGCAGGAAGTTTGTTCACGTTCTAGATACAGACCATGATTTCAGCCTGGTTGTGTATATGTGATTAAGATTAAGCCATTCTTTAAAAACTTTAAGCCCCAAAAGAGGTGGAAGGTCTTACTAGCCAGTAAAGGTGCAGATATTGAGTCACAACTCACTGTAATCTGAAGCTAGGAGATAGGAATGTCTAGAGATCTGGATGACCAGCAGCCCAGGTTACCTAGATGTGAGCCTCTGGGGTCAGGATCTGGCTCTGATCCTTCACCTTTGAGTTGTCATTAAAGAACCAGCAGGTCTTTCATCCTCAGGCCACCTGTGCAATCTCCACAAAGTGTGTCAGGAGTTTCTGTGCATGACTCAGTTCGTGTAGGAATGGAATAAACTTGGCTGGACAGCAGGGGTTTGTTTGCTACTGACCATGAGGTCACCATGGCCTGACTCTGGCTCATGTGTGTAGCAAGTCACCTCACAGCAGTGGTCCTGGGCAGTGCCGCAGTCACAGCTGCTGAGTGGGGTTGTATATCATTGTTTTTCCCCGACTTGAACACCTGGCAAGTGTATGCTAGCACCTTCAGGCAGGGGTGGTGGTGCCAGGAGGTGATGGTGTAGAATGGCTGTTAACAGCACAGCTGTCCTGCAGCAGGGAATGTGTACGAGTTGCCTGTGCAACGAAAGAAGGAGTGGAGGGTGAGAGCAAATACTAGTAGAACAAGGGAC
>NDGM011200770.1:0-19800 GCA_002564305.1 Octomys mimax | reverse complement strand
CTTAGACCAAAATTCTTCTTCTCCTTTTCCTTCCCCATCCTTTTTCCCTCCTTTTCTTCCTTTCCGTATTTCCTCTTCCTCTTTTCCTCTTCTTTCCCTTCTTCCTTTCTTCTTTCTCCTCCCTCTCCCCCTCATTCTCCCCCCCTCCTCCTCCTGCTCCTCCTCCTCTTCTCCTTCTCCCTCTCCCCTTCCTCCTCCTCCTCCCTCTCCTCTTCCTCCTCTTCCTCCTCCTCCTCATATTTGGTACAAAGTCTCTCTACGCAGCTCAGACTCACAGTGATCCTCCTGTTTCCAGCCTGCCTAGCACTGGAATTACAGGCCTGCGCCACCATGGCTGGATTCAGTCGCCAGCTCAGCCCGCCCCAGGGGCGGGGCCCGAGCAGCATGAGGTACTGAGCATGGAACCCTAGTCCCTGCACTTGCCAAAGCAGGCACTTAGTGCACTGAGTTATCTTGCCAGCCACTTCTTCTTTTCCTCTGTCTCATCCCCCTCTTCGGCATGCAGCACTAGGTATCAAAATCCAGGTTTGGCACAGGCTAGGCATGCGGTCTACCACTGAGCTATATCCCTAGCCTCATATCCATTATTTTCACATTAAGGAGTAAAATAAAAGATGAATAAATCTTAACACTTCAAAGAAGTTTCTTTCTTGCTTCCTTATCAAACTCCAGAAACTCTGAGACTAAAACGGTTCTTTTACTGGTAATCCCAGTGGGAGGATTACAAATTCAAGCCCAGCCTAAGCAATTTAACAAGATCTTGTTTCAAAATTAAAATGGAGCAAAAGGGAGACGGGGCTGGGGAATGCAGGCCTCTCTGTGTGAGGGTCCTGGGTTAATTCCCAGTACTGAAAAACAAAACAAAACAAGACTGGGGCCAGGAAAATGGCTCAGTAGAATAAGTGCTTCCCTGGCAAGCATAAGGGCCTGAGTTCAATACCCGGTTCCACCAAAAACAAACAAACAGACAAAAACAAGACTTCTCCATCCACAGGTGATAAAAGGGGGAGTGCCTAGAGAGCCACATAAAACACACAGGTCACTGATTTACTTTTAGTAACTACTGTATGCCTGACCACTTGTGCCGTGCAATGTCACAGACCCTTAACAAAACCTACCTCATTTTCTCCTCACCATCAAACTATGGAATCTGTACTATTTATCACCATTCTCTTCTCATGACCCAGGAAAACAAAGCACAAAAGTATTAAGAATTTTTCCCCAAATGATGGATCAGTTACAGAAGAAGGACTGAAACACGGGCAGTCACCTCCTGAGTCTGCTGATTGTTACTGGGACCTGAGGAAGCTCAGCAGCGGGAGTACAGCTATGACAGCTTGGGCACACAGAGCCTGGCTCAGCACCCACAAAAAGTGTCACACACTTGAGCAGCTGCCTGGTAAGGGACAGACCTGCCTGTCCCTGAAGGTGTGGAAATAGAAGGCAGCCACCTTTTTTAAGGGTCTCTCTACCTGTGGTTACCAGTGAGGGAGGCCTCCCCACTGGGGCCTACACCCTGTGAGTCTGTTAATAGCTCCCAGGGAGGTTCTAAATGACAGGAGGGCGCCCTTAGCAGGGAGCGAGAGACAGTGAGAATTCCCGGGAAAGGCGGAGGCCAAGGTAGCCCCAGTAGAGTCTGGGCAACAGGGCTAGGGAGACGGCGGTCCAGGAAGAACCTATGCTCCCCTCCAGAACAGCCAGAGAATTAGCAAAGTTGAGTGAGTCAGGGAGAGAATATAATCTCATTATTAAAAATTCAGATGATGCTACAGAGTGATCTGAAAGAATCTCCCTTCACACCATGTATTCTCTCCTGCCCCGTTCTCCACAGAAGTGTCCACTGCGGCCTGTGGGGTGTCTGTCTCTGTGTGAAATCCATGGTAGAAATAGGGGTTTGCTTCATTTTTCTGCACTTTTTTCTAGAAGTGGATTCATAGAATACTTCCTTCCCTGCAACTTGCTCATGCCACTGAACATAGATGCTAAGTCAGGGCAGTGCAGGAACTAGCAAACGACTTCATTCCTTTTAACTGTTTCTGGGATGCCTCAGCATTAATGGCTCTTTGAGATGCTACCCTGATTCCTGTCACAAAGGATGTGGCAGTGGACTTGGAGGGGTCGAAGGGAGTTTTCTGCAGTCTGGGAATAGTGATACAGGGTTTCTGGGTTGAAATACAGACCCATTTTGAATTAACATTGTGAAGAACACCCCACCAAAAGTTTGTGGAAGGTGGCAAACACGCCTTTCAGCCCTGTGTGTGTTCTCCCACCTTCACCTCACTGAGGGCGATCAGCTGGTGGCTTTGAGACTCCTCTCTAGACAGAGAAGCCACAGACACCCAGAAGCTCACTTTGTACAGTGACTGAGCCAGTTTTGCCCATTTCTTTGTGATGAACTAGGAAGAAATAAGTGGGAATACTTGGACATATAACAGAGAAGAGCTCTGGGAATTATCTAGTCTAACACGAAAGCCCTGAACACTAGCTGGTATTAAACTTCTCCCATCTCTGAGCTGCTGAACTGTGTCTGCTTAGACACCTCCAGGGGAGCTGCTGGCCCCGAGGTACCTGTTCTGTCCCTGGGTAGCTCTGCTGGCTAGAAAGGGCTTTCTGGCCACACTGTGTTGACATGGAAGAACGGGTGGTTCTTACTATGGTGATGTAAAAATGTCTCCAGAGTTCTCTGATACTCCTCGCTTAGCCAGTCAAAATACCCCTGATCCTCAGAAACATTGAGCAAATATTTGTGTATCCTTGTTTTATAGGACTCTGAGACTCTATCACTAAATTTTGGAATAATTTGTTACACAGCTATAGATAGCAGATACATTCATGCACAAGTTGGGATAAAAAAAAAAAAAAAAACCAAACACAAATCATACAATCTGGATAAATAAGAAATGTAATATACTTGTTTTAGCTTCTCTTCAAAGCAGGAAGCACAGCCATTGGCAGATATTGGGAGGAAAAGTAGGAAATCGGGACAATAGCCTACAGGCGTTATACATTCCTAGGTGGGGCTAGGGGCCACATTTGTAGGCCTTCCTTGCCAGTTTTGAGGGACAAGGGGTTTAGGAGGGCAGCTGGGTTGGGAGTTGGGAGGGCAAATGAAGCCAGGAGAGACCTCTTTGACTGTAGGCTCAGTGGGGCTCACAGACACCCCACTTTGAAGTCTGCTCCTGAGGACTACAGACCTCTTCTTTCCACCCATAAGTACAGCCGGGATTGAAGTCCCAACCGAGCTCTGCCACCAACCTGACCTGTTTCCACAGGCAAGCGCCATCCTTTATCTGGTCCTCAGTTTCCCCACCTGTAAAAGGAGGCTGGGCCAGACATTTCCTCAGTGCCCTGCAGTCCCCACACAGGGCCCCCTCAGTCTTCCTACCCCCACTGGGTGTCAGAGCAACTTCAGGGGCAACAGAACACTGCTTGGAGATAAAGAGGCGGGCAGAGTAAACAAACAGCCTCAGAATCCCAGTTCCCGAATCCCAGCCTGTGGCCAAGCCAGCCTGCCAGGCTCCGGGGCACCCAGGGTAGAACTCCCCAAGTCCCTTTCTTTGGCCATATAAGGAGAAAGGGAGACAGAGTCTCCCTGACACAGGTTACAAGCACAAGGACTGAGGGGAAAGCTCTGGCCTCCAAAGGCCTCAGTGACTAACCAACCCTGAAGAATAAATCAAAAGCCACTCATCACCTCCTCGGTCCTACTCCTCCCTCACCCTGGCCCAGGGCTGGGGCACCAAAGGGAGGCAGCTCTGCCCAGGCCTCCTGAGACATACTGCAAAAGGCATGGTGGCCCTCTTCTGGGCCAGGTCAGCCAGGTTCCTCATTGAGACCAGTTTGTTTCTCCTCCCTCCCCACCGCAGGTCCAACTCCAATCTGATGAAAACTGCGGCAAAGCAGGAGCACTCCCCATGTGTCCACCTCACCTAGTGACCATAGTGCCACACTGGTCTCCTAGGCCCAGGGGTTTCCTTCCCACTGTGGGCCTCTCCCAGAAAGCCAGGGACCCAGAGCACAGCCCATGGCTACTTTCCCTCAACCTGCCCACTCAGAGCTCCTTGTGCTACTGGCCACTGTCCGGATTTCCTCTGGTAAGAAGTCCCTGGAGGGTGCCAGGAGTCTTGCTTAGGTGGGCTCTGTGGCTCTCTCCCCTTCTCTTCGTTCTCTGTGCCCAGGATACCATGGTTTCCATTTTACTTTCTGAGCTCTTTTTCACCCAGTGAGTTACCTCCAACTCTGCCTCCTCCAAGAAGCCTTCCTTGATCTCTGCTCCTGACTGAGGGTGCTGCAGACCTCACACCTGAGGTCTGTGGCTTGCTGGAGTACCTGGTATGGATGCTCCTTTCTGAATCAGCCTTGTCTCTCAGCCAGAATGGGATACCTAGAGGGCAGAACTAAAGCCCCCACCCCGCCCTGCACCACCAGGCAAAAGGGACAGATGAGAAAAGCCACGCCTGGCCACAGAAAGCAGCAATTGTTTCAGAAACTCAGGCACTGTGTGTGGACTTCAGATTCCCACTGACCTGGGTTTGAATCTGCCTGTGTTGCTTACTAACCATGGGCTCTTGGGTGGGTCACATAGCCCACTTGGCGCGGTTTCCTCATCTGCCCACTCATAGAGTCTTGGTGAATGTGGGATGAGACAGTGGACACACAGTGCCCAGTACGGTTCCTGGCTTGCGGCTCCTGCTCAGTATCTAATCCTTAGAGTAGGAACTTCCTCTACTACCAGCAGAGTGAAGCCAAAAGTCACCATCTTGGAGTGTACATCTATTGTCTCCTTAGAAGTAGAATCTTATTGTCCTCATTTGACAAGCTGGGAAACCGAGACACATTGAAATGAGTGTTCTTGCACCACCTGTTCAGCCTGGAGGAGATCAGCATTAGCTCTGTTGTGGGCTCTGGAGGGACAGCAGCAAGAGGCAAGGCGGGCAGCTCCGTGTCAGCTGCCACCCTAGTGACCCAAGGGGAGGGCTCATGTCCTCTTGGGCTACCCTCTACCCTGGGAGTCAGGTTTCAGCTGACTCTGGGTAGACCCTAACTCCTGCAAGGCCAAACCCTGGAGTCACATGAGCTACCGAGCCCAGGCTTGGTGCAGGGCTGCTGCCAAGCCTTCTACATGCCTTTGTTCCATCTGCTCTGCTGCCTACAGTAGAGCAGAGTCAGCAATGACCAGGGGAGGGGTAGCAGGGCAGGGGTGGGGAGGGGCTGGGGATGGTGAAGCAGAGCCAAGGCCACTGGCAGGCAGGAGATGCAAGGGGCTCAGCGCAGAAGTTCATACTACCCAGATGTTGCTGGCTCATGCAGCCTCTTAATAGGAGCTAGAAAAACATGTCCTCTCAGGGTGAACAAAAGACCCACAATGAGGCACATCGTGTGCAAAGTAAATTGTGCACTGCATTTTCCTCTGCCACCTCATTGTGCAATGAACAATATGTACAACCCAGAGGCAACCTTGCTACAAAGCAGCCCTGTAGGCTAGGTCCTGAGTTGGACACTGGGAGATGGGGATAACTCAGACGTAGCACCAGGAAGCTGAGGTGCTAGGGGAATACAGGAGAGGGCGCACCTAACTCTCCTAGGGCAGAGGACGGAGGAGCTGTGTAGGTGACAGGAGTAGGCAGTGGTCCATGGCTTCACACCTCCCTCAAAGCCTACTATATAGTGTTGTCCAGTTTCGTAGTGCAGATAATCTGCCCCCCCCCAGTAGTTTCAAGTCGCAAACACACCATGTGCCATCCCTGCATGCTGATGGAGATGGGGTGCATCTGCCATGGCAGGCTGGTTCCAGGTGCTCCAGGGCACCACTTGGAAAAGGAGGCTTCCATTGAACCCGGAGGAAAAGGGGCTTTCTCCAAGCAGGGAGGAGGATGGGGACAGGGAGGACATGGGGGAAAGTTGTGGAGAGTTTCAAAAGGGTCATTTTGGCAGAAGGAAGTCAAAGCCTTCTGGAGGCTGGCAAGGCTTAGTTCTTGACCTGGATGTGGTTCACATGCCTGCTGTGATTTGTTAAACTACATGTTTCCGGCTCATGCACTCATCTATCCAAGTTGCCGTGTTTTACAATAAAGAGATATAAAAGTACTGATAATCTCACTCAGGTGTGACTACTGTTTATAATTTTGTATTTCCTTCCAATCTTTTTTGTATATTTATACAACTATACAAACAAAAGTTTCACATAGGGTAAACATCCTGGGTTCCCGATCCAGATAGAAGAAAGCATTTTAATATTGCAAGCAACGTGTGGTAGTGAAAGGAATGTACGTTTTGGAGTTCAAGTGATCTAGCGTTAAATCCTACATAAGTGCTAAATCAGTGACCCTGAGAAAGTTGCCTATCTCAGCCTCTATGGGTAGCTGTCTCCCCACACAGAGACTGATCAAACCTGTGTATCGCAGTGCTGTTGTGAAGATCAAAAACGAGGGCTTCAAGGTGTACAGCACAGGGCTGGCCCGTAGTAGACTCTTCAGCATGTAACACACAGGTCACCGTCATAGACTACTATTGTGATTTACATCCTCTTAGAAAGTCTGGGCTGAAAGAATTGCCCAAAGATAAATGAACGAACTATAGTAGTCTGAGGCAGACAGTAACAGATAAAGGCAAACTGGAGTTTGACTGGCATAACCTCAGGAGGAAGGAGATTCTAAAGCTCCATCCAGTGAAGGTAGCTGAAGAGAATGGGGACAGTTAGCCCAGGGAAGAAGAATCTGGGGGTTTATGAGATGCTCAGAAAACAGAACTAAGACAAACAAGCAGGAATTACAAAGGGTAATTTACAGTGGGTCTTTGATATTTTCAAAGCTTGAGAGTGAAGCAGTGGTGTCAATAAGGAGTGAGCTCCCTATCAATAGGGAGCACAAGGAGAAGCTGGCAGTGGGAATGAGAAGGAAAGAAGGGGATGGAGAGATAGCTCAGTAGAATAAGTGCCTGCCTGGCAAGTGCAGGGTCCTGAGTTCAATCCCTGGCAAACCAAAAAAAAAAAAGAAAGAAAGAAAGAAAGAAGGCTGAGGGGCGGAGGGTGTGACCTGGATGACCTCAGCTGTCCCTTACAGCTGGGCTCTGGAACGTCTAAAACCAGCGTGGTCTGCTTTGTCCAGTAGTGGATGGGAAAGGGCAGGGTGGTGTGTAGTGCATGGTGGTGGACAGGAGGACCCCCCCCCATTTTACCTGGTTATCAATTTTCAGTTCCACCAGAGATGTGTTGTGTGGAAGGGCTTCCACCAGGCGCAGGATCCCAGCACCGGAAATGAAGTTGGATTCCACATTCAGCGTCTTCAACACCTTGTTCACTTTGAGCATTTCAGCAAGGGCCTTAACCAGAGAAGAAAAGTGGGGATGCCTGTGAGCCCTCCTGGGTAGGTCCACAAACGCTAGCAGGAAGAGGCAAGATGATCTCCAGAACTTCCTTCACAAGAGTGAGTCTGTGTCTCTCCTCCCCTCCAACCTACTCTGGTTCCAGAACACTGGCTCTGGAGAAGTCTAAGCTGCCCTCACCCGCATATACTGACTCTGCCAGTGTTCTCTGAGCTCTGTCAGTGAGGCTGCTCGTGGTTCCTGATCATGCCCTGTGCTCTCCCACTTTGCCTTCACCCACTCAGCCTTGCCATCTATAGCACCCTGTGTGCTCACTCTCAAAACCTGCCCACCCCGCAGTGTCATTCTCAATATCTCCTTCTGCAGGAGCTTTTGATGACACCCTCAGCTGGCTGAGGCTGCTCTTGGACCTCACAGAATTTATCTACAACTGCCTTGGAAACTCACATTCCTTGGTTCTGGTTTGTTTTTATTTTGGGGAGTCAAAACCAGGGCCTCTGAGCCACTGAGCTGTATCCCAGCCCTTTTCATTTTTAATTTTGAGACAAGATCTAAGTTGCCCAGGCTGGCCTTGAACTTATGATCATCCTACCTCAAGATTACAGGTGTGTGCTAGCACACCTGGGCACAGTTGCTTTTATGCATATGTCTCTTTCCCGTAGACTATTTTCTATGGTGGGCTGAAATGTCACTTTAATGTCCCATGTTGCCACAGGGCCCACACAGTGCCCAGGACACAGTTGATCCTCAGACAATGGTCACTGAATGACCAGCAGAGTCTCAACTCCTCTGTGTGTGCTGGACTCATCTCTTCTATTGTTCTATTCAAGTGCCAGGCTCTCTGTTTTCTACATATGAGCACCAGAGGGCAGAGGGGGTGCTGCGAAACCTCTCCACTGGGCCAGCAAATGACCAGGGCCAGCTGGAAGAAGAGAGCTCAGGTGGCCCTCAGCATGTTTCAGAGGGATTCAGCCAGGGAGTATAGATGACAATCAGAGCCTCTGACGGAAATGAGGTAATTAGCAGTTGGTGGAAATGATGTGTCATGGGGAAAGAAGATAGTAGCAGCTGAGTGGCCCAGGACAGTGATAGGTAGGCCCTGCTGTCTGGAGTGACTCTCTGAGCCAGCAATGCCTGCTGTATTGTGTTGCCTGTGTGTGCTATCTGGGAAGGCCCAGATGCCTGGAGGCCTTCCATGCTAAAGTTATCACCACTCCTGGGCTCCCCATGCAGTGTGCCCTGAGATGGTATGTCAGCATGCCTGATGACCAGGCCTGCCTTCTGAGGAGATGCTGGAAGGCCCCGTCTGTGTCCTCTCTCTACAGGAGCTGCCTGGGCTCCAGGCAAGGTCTGACCTGGCCTAACCATCCAAGTACCCAACCACCAGTGGGCCGGGTACCAGACTTGGGCCTGGCTGCTGAGCAAATGCTAGAGGTCATTTCCTGCCACATGCTAAGTCCTGGCAGAGCAGATCATAGAGCAGGTGGGCATAGAGCAGGCAGTGGGGGGACTCAGAGCTCTGTACTATGTTTGGCCCAGAAACATTTCAGTATTTGGCACTGCATATGCAGGTATGAATGGGCTGACATGAGCTGTCAGCCTGGCAAAAATCTCATGTCAGCACACTTGGGGTCCACAGAGGTTAGGGGTCATCCATCCAGAGGCTCCCCACCAGCAGTGAGGGGAGATTTCAAAAGCTATTCCTCATTTTAGAAATACTGAAGAAAATTCTATCACTTCAAAAATATTGAATAAAATTGTCCTGCCTATTTTAAAAATCAGGAAAGAATTTTCTGATTGGTTCTCAATGGTTAATCACCATCCCTGGTAGGCTAATTCCTGTACTTTTTCTTTGTTCCTACCATCATAGTAATTACACCATGCTGTTTTTGTAGGTGTCCACATGGCCAAGAAGACCAGCATGTTCATGAACATGGGAGCTGACTACTTGGCTACGGTTGGATTCTCAGGGCCTGCTGGGCCAGAGACACTCAATAGATGTGCATTGAATATTTTAAAGAAGAACTAATGGTTACTGAACAGTAAGTACAATGTAATTTGATCATCAGTATCTATTGGGACATGGGTGAATGAAATATAAAATTAGTCCCTGGAATCCATTGATAAAGAAGTGATTTTAGAGATGGAAAAACTGAGGCCCAAGAGCCTTTTCCAAAGGTGAGCCACTGAATAGAGAGTGACTAGACAGTGAAGGACGCGTGACTTCATTTGAATGCCACATCTGCCTCTCACTTGCTGTGTAACTTTGGACCAAGCAGGTTGCCTGATCTCTCTGACCTCTAATTCTTCTCGCCTGGTGGGGAGACCTGCACCTCTGCAGAGGGTGGCAGTGAGGATTAGCTGGGTGAGGACAGGTGGTGCCCGGGGATGGCTGTGCATTCACATTCCCTCCTGGCTCCTAGCCTGGTCCTGTTGTCACACCACACAGGGCTTTGCAATGGTGGACACAGCTGTTCCTGAGGCCACATGCCTAACCTGTTCATGTCTAGCCCCCCACTGCCCACATATCAGAGCAGAGATTACATACAAATGCCACAGGGTCATTGCTCCGGGTCCCAACAATGCTGAATTTCTTCACATAGGAATTTTCTTTCAGGGCTTCTGCATATGCCTTAAGGGTGGGGATGGGGATATTCTGTAGAAAGAAAGGAGCAGAGTGACCAGCAGCACCTGCCAGAGGTGGGAGGGGGCAGCCTGGCCCCTCCCAGAGACCTAGCAGGTCTCTGGCCAAAATGCTGACTGGGCTTTGTCCCCAGTGGCTAAGATATGGTGAAAATTTCACATTGCACAGATAGAAAAAAACACCTGAAATTTTTAAACAGGACCCACAACTGTCTTCCATGCAGGTGGAGGGCAAAGGAGAGGCACAAATCAAGGTGTGGAGTAGGAAGAGTGTTGTACCAAAGGCTTAGGATTGGAGCTAGAGGTGTGGCTGGACACTGGCCTCCATCTCAGCCACTAGTAGGGTGTCTGTATCACAGTAGCTCTCTATACTCGTTCTCAGAAAACAGGAGGGGGGGTTTCAGTAGACACTAAGAGACATCAAGGCTGAGGTTCTGCCCTGGCCACACATCATCAGGCCCTGGCAAATGCATGTACCCTGCTGGGGCTCTGGCCTGCCCCAGACAACACAGTAACCAGTCTTTGGAGTGGGACTGGGCATTGGTCCCTGTGCTTTCTTCTCCTCAAGTGAACACTACTAATCTGACCCAGCTGCCTCATGGTACAGGAGGGAACTGGCCAAGGCCTCAGAGTGTGGTTCGTGGCCAGAACGCACAATTCTGAATTGTGCCAGCATTTCCCTTGGGCACACAGCAAACAACTGAGGCACAGAGAGAGGGCCTGGCTGTGTTTTCACCAAGCTCACATTTCAGAGCGTCACTTAAGCTCCCGAGGGAGTAGAGTGGGGAGCCAGGTGGAGGAGAACACTGAAAAACAGGGTTCCAATCTGATTGTGCCTTGGGACTGGCAGCCACTGAAAAGAAAATGGAGAAGAAAGGAAAGAGGAGAGGAGCTAGCTAGGCGCTAGCATCTTGTCTTACTTCCCTCCACCCTCCCAGAACTAATCCCATGGCCTTGGGCTGAGCAGGTGGGAAGGCAGCTGCTCTTGCCCCTGAATTCCTCCTGCAGCCTGTCTGGGGTTAGGGGTGGGGATGGACTGTACTAGTCCCTCCTCGGCCTGGGTGTCCACACAGAGAAATGCCACAGAGATGTGGGCAGACAGCTCTGATGTTTCTTTGGATATTTGGGCCAACAGCTCCCTTCTATGGATGTAAAATGAAGTTGAAAGTGAACATGGTCCAGCAGCTGCCATGATGGTTCAGGGTAGGGCCTGCCCAGGGTATGATGACCACACAAGCCTGGTGGGCACTAGGCTCTTCCGTCTTGAGATCCCGTGCTGCAGCATGGGTCTGACTCACAGTGTTATCTCAGAGAGAATCTTTGTGTTTTGAATAACATGGCAGGTTTCCAGATCAAAGTTGGGTTGGCCCATGGTGAACATCTGGGTCTGAAGTCATCCTCCAAAAGAAACCAGGACTGTGGGATGTGCTTATTTACATTGTCCAGCACCCTATCCCAAAATACTTGGGGGTTTGTAAAAGTTTCCATCTATTCCTGATTGAGAAACATCCAGAGTACAAACAGGACCCTGTTGCTCTGCACAGTCTGGATCACTGGACATGCACCCTCCTCACACACATAGATGAAGTGAAATCATGGGACGTTACCCGGATATTATTGAGGTTAACTTCTTCAAGATCTGGATCATTGTTCTTTATCCGCTCCAATGTTTCCTCTACATCTGTTGAATTTGGTTTCTCATCAGGCACAGGCTTATACTGTGTAGGTTTAATCACACCTAGGGTGATTAACAAAATACAAGAACATTTGGAAAGGAAGTAGAAGCAGATTTCAGGTTCATAGGAAGACTGCATCTGGTAGGGGCTACCCAGGGTTCAGTGCATCAAAGAAAGCCCACCAAGAGAGCCTGGAGGGTTGGCCCTCTTTGGCACCTGCCTTTGGCTTCCTGCAAGCTTGAACTTCCTTAATTCCTCAAACTCTGAGGATCTGGATCTTGCCTATAAGGTAAGGATACTCATTCCACCTGTGCTCACTATTTCAGTGGGCTCTTGTGAGGATAAGGTGAACCCCAGGTGGGAAAGAAACGCATACATCTTTCAACAGGAATAACAGTTACTCTTTAGGCCTGCTTGTTTCTCTTTGGAGTCAAAATAGCAGCCTGCAACAATCCAGTGGCATAAAGACAATGTAGTATCGGCCCAGAAAAAGGTAATGGGAGTTATGAAACAGTAGAACAGAAAAGGAAGGCAAAAACTGATGATCAAGGAGGTGATCTAGACCAGTGGTGAAAGGATAAATTTGCAAAGAATGGTGTGGGACAACTGCTACTATTTAAAACATGGTATTTACTCTCATCCCACAGTGCACAGAAACATGGACTCCAGGTAGATTAAGAAATGGAATATATGAGATAAACCTCTAAAACCTTTAGAAGAAAATACAAAATTGTGATACTGGGATGAAGACGATAAGCAAAAGACAAAATCCTAGGAGACTCGAAGGGGAAAATGGACCTATCTGATTACATAAAATTTTGGAACTTCTTCAGTGAGCCAGTGATGCATCACCAAGCAGAGGAAAAGAGCTTCAGGAGGACAAGCTTGCCTCCCAAGGTAGCCCCATGAACCAGCCCTGGGGCCCGGCAGAAGCCATGCCTGGTACTCACTGTTGAGTCCTTCCTTGTTCACGATGGAGCTGCTGCCCAACGCCTGGTAGTACTGCTGGTTGCTCATGAGTGTATGCATGCCCAGAATAGCTGCAGGGATGAAAGAAGGCTAATGAATGACTGTGCTCTTGAAGACAGAGATGACTGCTGGGAACCTACTTTCCACATCCCGAGAACTCTGCTCACAGAAATGGCAAGAAGCACTTTCGTGAGTCTTTCAAATACGAGATCTCATCCACCCTGAACTTCTCTTGGTGCTGACCTCATGTTCCCAGGTCCCCCTGAGGTCCCACTGGCATGTTATGCCCAACATGGCTCAATAGAAGCAATCTTTTTCAGTAGGGGCCCCATGCCCTGGCCCCTCTGCCCTCTTCCAAGCCACTCAGCCTCCATAGGTCTTCATATTGCCCATCTTCCATGACATGGCCTCTGTCCTGATTGAGGTCCTCTCATCTTTCAGCTGTACAGTGGCCTGCTGACTTACAATGGCTCTACTTATGATTTTTTACTTTATGATAAGTTGAAGGCGATATTCATTCAGTAGAAACCACACTTGGAAGTCTAATCTTTTCCCAGGATGTCTTCAGCAAAATACTCTTTAGAGACACAGGACAGTGGTAGTGAGCCACAGTTCCCAGTCAATCCCACAATCATGAAGACAGATAATGGATATTCTATAGTATACTGTATTCCTGAGCTATGATGTTTGGAAGGCTAGGATATAACATGAATTTGGATTCACAATGTTTTCAACATATAGTGGGGTTATTGGGAAGCCACTGTATCATGAGTCAATGAGTATCGGTATCATCGCAACTTCGGAGTTACTAGTGTCCTAGCATCCATCTCTTCTTTTACCTTCCCAAATTCAGCACTGAGCAAACAGAAAGACCTTTCTGGAAATGCTAATATGGCCTCATCATCCCATGCTCAGCCATTTTTTCACCCAATCATTCACTGAGGGTCTCCAGTGTGTGCTGGGTGTGGGAGAAAGGGGGCCAGAGGAGACCAAGAAAGACAAGGGCTTTGATTATGCAGTCTTCTGGGGGTGAGGGGTGCTAAGCGAGTACCTATAGAAGAGGTACTGTACTTTAGAGAGAAGAGTGACTAGCCAAGAGAAGTGAGCTAGTCATGGCAGGAAGGGATGCCCAGAGGCAGGTGGGTGAGGTTGGAGTTGAATGCTGGTCATATCCGAAGACAAGAGATGGATATGTGATGGTAATAACAGTGGTGGTCACAATACCCCCATTCCTAAAATCCATGCTCTATACCAGAAAGAAGCATTAGATCAGTTTGGTTGCACAGTGAAACACTTGGGCATCTTTTGAAACTCCTCATGAGCAAGCATGCCCTGAGCCAGTTAATCTAAAGTCTCTGGGGTTGAGGCATAGGCAGCTGTATTTTCTAAAACTCCTCAGAGAGTTTCAGTGGGCAGCTGAGGCTGAGAACTATTGCATAACACTACCTGCCTTAATCAGCATAACCAACCATCCTTCAGGTTGTATCCCAAGGACACAGTCAGATCCTAAAGAGTCTCCTGGGGTAAAATGAGGAGTTTTGCTATCTTTTCCTAGGCACAGCCTGCAAAGCCTTTGAAGGTCTGAGCAGGAAGCAATGTGGTCTGAGTTCTGGCTGAGTTTAGAGAACTCATTATGGAGGGGTGTTGGTCCAGGACACATAAGGCTGAGGGCTGTCCTGGTGGGAGGACAGTGGCTTCCAAAGGCCAGGTTCCAACCCAGAGCCTGGTTTCCTGGGCCCCCCTTGTGTCTTTCACCCACATTCCTCCTGCTCTGGCTACCCAAAACACCAATCTCAGAGACTTCTCTACCTATGCCAGTACTATCCCTTCTGTGGGTGACTTTTCATACCCAGTGAAACTGGAATTTCAGATAGACAATTAAAAATATTAGTATGCCCTGTTCAATATTTGGGATATAATTACATTAAAACTTGTTCGTTATTTATCTAAAATTCAAATTCCAGTAGGCATCCTGAATTTCATTTAACCAGTCTAGCTTACCCTTTGGAGACTTGGAGTAACCCTCCCTTCACCAGGGAGCCTTCCTGGGTTCTTCCTTGTCCCTCTCCACTTTTCCTCCGAGTGCCTGGTGTTAGAGAGATCTATATACATGCATACTTCTTTGGCTGGGTTGTGGGCTCCCAGATGCCAGGGAAGAATATTATTTATCCCTCTTCCACCTCTTATAGAATAATTCATGTGTTTGGTAAATACTTAGTGATGATTTTTTTAAGTCCCCAAAGTCATTTCATTAGGTATTTCAAGAGGTACCAGCTACAGAAATAACAGAAGAGCTCTTGTGAAGAGCCAAGTCCTCATTATGTTCCAGTGTGACCTTGGATGTATGCTCTCCCCCTTAGGCTTCAGCCTCCTTGGCCCTACCACGGGTAAGGTAAGACCAGCGACTCTCAGCCATGCCACGCATGCAAATTGCCTAGGGAGCCTGCTCTACCCTGGTCCAACTTGGGCATGTCTTTGGAGAGACAGTTTTTTATTTCCTTGAGCCATTTGGATAATCCATGGATGCTGAGAACCTCAGATGAGATGGTCTCAAAGTCCCCGCTGCTTCTCACATCTCAAGAGTCTTTGCTAAAATTAGGCTTGCCTGTTCATCACTACAGGGGACTGGTAGGGAAGGAGGCATCTGCAGCTTTTTTAGCCTTCCAGGTTTTAATTTAGGCTGTGAAGACGTGGGCAGCCAGAACTGAGGCCTGAATCAGCAGCAGGTGAGTCAGATCATCAAGTCACCTTCTGGAGCTGACACCCCCAGCTCCCACACAGCAGCACATGTGCTTCTGGGTGGCTGGGTTTTCAGGTCTGGAAACAGAATTTGAAAAGGTTTCTGGGAATTATGTGAAAGCTGTAGCCTCATATGGCTGCCAGTCTCACTTAAAGTGTATCAAGCCACACAATCATTTCTCATGTTCTTATCCTGCTTGAATCTTTTTACAGTAAACATCTAAGGCAAGTGCTCTGAACTCATTATTTCCTAGGGAAATGATTTATGAGAACCTTTCAGAAAGGACACCGTTGGCCTCTAAATTAGTATTCCATCTACAGGTCACTAGCATTTCTATAGTTCTAACATATCCTCTCAACTTGGGAATTCTAAGAACAATTAAATATACTTTTGGAAGTAATATATGTCATTAGCAGGCCTACGAAGGGATTAAAACCATTTGGCAATTCAGGGGAAATTAGGGCTTTCAGAACAAAGGAAGGAAGGAACAGCGCCACTGGTGTAGTGTTATCATGAAAGATTCGCAGAAGGAAGGAAGGAAAGAGGAAGGAAGGAAGGAACAGAGGGGAAAGGAAGGAACAGAGGGAGGGAGGAAATAAGGATAAAAGGGAGTGAGGGAGGGGGAGGGAAGAAGTGGCTGAGGTCAATCAACAGCCATTTTTGAGCACAGTGCCTAGTGGGTCTGGGGCTGGCATCACCCTGGCCAGCCCTAGGGACACAGCTGTGACTGTCTCCTTCACTTGGTTCTGTGTGCTCCATGCACCAGGAGTGAGCAGTGGAAGAAAACAACACAGCCACATTGCCTGCTGCTTCTTTCTTTGTAGATATTGGCAAGGCTGAATTTAGCACTGGAGAACTTGATTTTTTTTTTTTTAAGTCTAGATCTTCCTCAAAACTCAAAAAGGACTATTTTTGAACTCTGAAAAAGAACACTGAGTTCTGCTTCCTTTCTCTGCTTTGGCAGAGATCACTGCATTTGTAATTCCACTCAGGACGCAAGGCAATAACAGAACACATCCCCAGCTTCTCCAGCTGCCGACAGCGTGGGCTGGTGCTGGGCAGGTGGCTGCAAGGTGTGTTCCTGCATGTTGGGGCAGGTGGAAGAAACTCTTTGCAGCCCAGGCCTTGGGTGCTGTGGAGCTGCTCCTGGATAAGCTGGACCTTAACAGTTGCAGAAGGGGAGGACAGGTATCAAAGGCATGAAAGTAACCAGGACTTAGGACTTATCTGTCTGGCTAGGACTGCTGAGAGTCAAAAGAGCTGGTGCTAACCAACTGCCATAGGGTGTGGGTGGCCTGGGGGTGTCTCTCTGAAGGATAAGTTTGCCCACCCCACTTCTTAGAGTTGGCCCTGCCTCACTGGAGAGGTCCTGAAGGGCCAGCTAGGATTCCAACCTAAAAGAGCAGGGAGCCCTGAAAATTCCAAGTGCTTCCATTGGATTCTCAGTGGCCCCTGAGCTACAACCCATGGCCACAGAGTTCATAACCACATGCCACGACTGTCAGGTTCCCATGAACTATACTCAGCACCTTGGGGGAGGTTATTTTAATACTGAAATCTTATGTATTTCTGATGTGTCCTTCTTACCACCTCCTAGACCCCCAAGAACAGAGACGGGATCTGAGGTACCCTGGTATACAGTAGGAGTCCATAATGTACACTTACTCAATTAATATATCAATGAGTGCATACGTGATACATTTACCTGTGCAGTGTGGCACGTCTGCCAGTGTCCTCCTGGTTTCTACTGTCACCACACGTCAAGCCTGCTACACACAGCAGCACTACAGCTCAGAAGGACCTGCCTCTTGCTCAGCCTGGAGTAGAGCTACTGGCCTGCACTGCCCCCACTCTGAGCCTTCTCCCTGAGCTTTCTCTAGCTCACCTGGCTCACCTCCACCCCCGTAGGTCCCACTTCCATTTCTCTTTCCTCACCTCCCTCATCTCTTCCTCAAGTGTCCTCTTATACCCCATTCTTTTCCTATAATTTGTCATGTCACATTTGCTTAGATTGGCTCCATCTGAGGGCAGGAAGCAGGCTGTTTTCTTAGGGTTCTTTCACCATGCCTAGTATGGAGCCTGGCACAGATTGTGTAGCAAGCCCTGGGTAAAGCCCAGACTATGTGCATGAGAGATCAGTGAAGGCTAAGTTGATGGTAATACCTTCTTGGGAGCTGAACAACTAGCCTACAGGTGATCTGGAGACCCCCGTTCTCCTCTCCCAATGCTTTTCCTCCTCTGATTAGCTATTAACACTCATGGCCACAGCCAGCCCCTCCTTGAGAAAGGCCCCAAAGCCCTATCACCATTCTCTGGTGGGCTTGCCACCCACAACCCCTTTGGCAACAGTCCATCTGTTGTCACCATCTCATGTGGGGTGAGTGAGGTGAATCCACGCAGGGCTGCTCTCCTCCAGCCAACCAGCTCTGTATACTAACCCGTAAGGCTACAGGGTCAAGCACCATCTGGGCCCCACACAGATGACCTAGCCCTGGGACCCAGCTGATCTCTTGTAAAATGGGAACCATCATGGAATTTACCCCATAGGACTGTTGAGGTCGTGTAGTGCAGCAGGTACTGAGGACAACTCACGTGCCACCTGGGTCATGGCCAGTGCCCAGAAAATGCTCCCTGCTTCCTCCTCAGAGGCACTGCCACCTTTCAGTGACTGATATCAAAGAACAGACATGCAGGAACAGCCTGTTAACACTGGAACAGACTCAGTGCCCCACTCCTTCCCAGACATCAGCAAGGCATGGTTTCATGGGCAGATAATAACAACCAGCTTGCTAACGCAAATGAAGAGAAAGGATTTCAAGAAAGCAATGCAGAATGTTAGCTCAGTGTCACTGTTCTGTTTTGGCTCAGAGGCTGGCAGGAGCCAGGGTTCTGACAGCAGTCATTTGATAATCCCTGAGAGCTGTCTAATGAGGGGAGTGACGTCACGCAGGGTGATCACAGGAGAAAGCGCAGTATAAAAACAGCTCCACAGCAATGTGGAGATGAGGGACGGTGGCATCAGTCTTCCTGATGCACAAACTAACCTGAAGCCAAGGGGACCCTCCTCTACGGGTGGGTTTGTGGAAGCAAACAGAATGTAGGCTCTCATGTGATTCGTGGCTTCTGACAAAGCACAGGCTTGACTGTAAAGTGAACTGGCCTTCTGAGTTTGGTGTTCAGGCCCACAGAGGTGAGGTAGGCACCATTTCTGTGCTTCTCAGGGGAACAGAAACCTTTCTTAAGACAGCCTTCTGCTGTGCCCTTATCTTTCCTCACACCTCAGGTCTCTTGAGGAAGGGGTTGTCTGGGTGTAGGCTACAAACTTGCTCTTCCCGGTCACTCTTTGGATTCCTAGTTGCTTTGTCTACTACTGTGCAGGGCCAGTCGTGGCACACAGTTGAGTCACTGCCCCTCTTCTCATGGCCCTGCTACAGATGAGCACCCTCTTCCTGTCCCCAACCCCACAGGGGCCACACATGGCTTCCACAAGAGGCTGAGCTGTCAGTGGATGTGGTGAGGCACACACAGCTGCAGCCTACCCGCACTCTGGCTTCAGTACCTTCAAGTCTCCTGACCAACTTGGAACCCCCACTCTGTCTCCTGAGTTCTTGGTCTACCTATCTTAGTTTGGTCTTTGGTTCAAGCCCATCTGGCTTCAGTGCTCAATGTGACCCTTTTCCATGACTTGCCTCCCACAAAAGATTCCTACCCTAGCTGGCATTGGCCCTCCAGAGCCCAGATCCCAGCATGTGGTCTTCTTCAAGCTTGGTGACACTAATCATGTCCAGATCTCCATCCTGAACTCCAGACCTTCATGCACAACCATCTCCACCTTGGTGGCCCATGTGCCATCTCTATATCACAGGCCTAAAATCAAACTCTGGGGAGAGGAATCTTATGGCAACAAGTGGCTCTGTGGGAGGGTGGGCTTGGATGCTTTTATCTCTATTTTCCTCAGTTTGGTTTTGCATAGTGGATTTTTACCTTAGCACTGTTGGTCTCTTATTAGAAATAGGATATACATATCCTATGAACCAAACAAGCTTCCCTACATATGTGGGTCAAGCCTCAGGAAGACAGGGGAAGCTTCAGGAATGGCTCTTACCTGCAATGTCACAGAGTTCTGCATCTGAGGCATTTGCCAAGGCCTCCTCCAGCTCCGGCTCTAGCGTGACTGTTTCCAGTACAGGATCCATTGGCTTCTGCTTAGGGACCCAGATCTTTCCTGTAAATACATGGGGTCTATCAGGGTATGTAACTACAATGGGGAACCCCTGGCAATGGACCTTAGATTCTGTGGACTGTCCTCCCTGTGGACAGTACCTCTGGGGACCAACTTTCCCACAGAATTGGAATTGGAATTAAGGATCTAACATAGCACATGTTAAAATGAAGAAGGATTTTACAACTTGGTCTAAATATATTACTATCTGCCCTCGGTTTGCATGT
>NDGM011200767.1:0-13516 GCA_002564305.1 Octomys mimax | reverse complement strand
GTAGATCATGGTGGCAAAGATGAGCACACCCAGGGCCAGGAAGATGATGAGCAGCAGGAACTCATTGGTGCTGGCGCGCAGGGTGTGACCCAGGACCCGGAGCCCCACAAAGTGACGCGTGAGCTTGAAGATCCGCAGGATACGCACAAAGCGCACCACTCGCAGGAAGCCGAGCACATCACGGGCAGCTTTGGATGACAGGCCGCTCAAGCCAACCTCCAGATAGAAGGGCAGGATGGCCACAAAGTCAATGATGTTGAGCAGATTCTTGACGAAGTCCAGAGTGTCTGGGCAACACACAATGCGCACCAGGAACTCCAGGGTGAACCACAGCACACACACACCCTCAATGTAGGTCAGGATAGGCTCGGTCTCCACCTCCCGCCGGAAGCGCACGCTGGTGATATTCCCCACACGGTGGATCTCGGTCACATTTCGGTCAATGTTGAAGGCCTCGTGGGTCTCCAGGCAGAAGGTGGTAATGGAAACCAGGATGAAGAAGAGAGAGGCAAAGGCCACCACCTGCGGGTGGGGAGAAGCAGGGAACAACTGTCAGGACAGAGAGGGATGGGCCCATAGGGGACAGGGACCTGTGCTCACAGAGTGGGCATACAGGCTACCAGGCAGTGTATGAGATGAGTGGCAGGAGTCAGACAGACTCTGGGGCTAGAACTCTCTCCTCAGGGTGCCTTTCACCCATGTAGGTGTTCTAGGATAATACTGTTGTCACAGCGCACAGAAGAGAGACCACTGTCAGCTGCAAACAAGAGGTCAGGGAACTGTGGTCGCCTGACCTTGTCTGACAGCTGTGCCCACTCTGACCCACTGTGCTTCAAGGGCTCTCTAACTGTCATGGGTGTACAAACCAGCCACAAGTCTTCCCCCAATGCGACTCTCACTCAGGAGCTGTAGGGTAGGGCCTACAATTTGTTGTGCTCACAAGCTCTCAGGTAAGGCTTTGTCCATGGACCACAGCTCCAGTGGCCCTCAAAGTCGGGTCCTGGGCCAAAAGCATCAGGCCCTACAAGCTCATCAGAAATGCAAATTTCAGTCCCCACCCAAACCTAATGATTGAGAAATATTAGGGAAAATATTAGGGGTACAGGGTCCAGCAATCTCAGTAAACTTTGCAGGTAATCCTGATGCAAATCACCACCTTTAGGGATGCTTAGAGGGCAAGGCCTCCATGACCTGGACCCTCACTGGCTGAGCCTTTTACCAACAGCTCTAGTTATGGCCATCTCAAGCCATGAGTCGCAGTCCTGTTCTCCTGCCCCTCGTCTCAGTGTGTCCTTGCTCACTGCCTACATAGTACAGAACCTCCTAAAAGAGTATGGCACACGCCAAGGCAGGACATGATGGTCAGCCCAGAATAACCAGCTGCGGATTCTGATAGCTGCTGGGATCTCAGGTAGCACAAGGACAGCAGCATGCACCTGAGAAATGGTGAGATTTAAGCGTCCAATCGTTGTGAGTGGAGATGAAACACATATGTAACAATGTCAATTACGGACCTTCATCTGTCACCACCAGTATGCCTGTTGCTGGGGCAGATGACTCTATCTCCCCACTGCTGCCTGTCCAGCTTAATGGGTGAGTCGGGCTCCCTTCGGGAGCAGACTGCTGAGACTAAAAAGGTGGTGAGAGAGGCCTGTGGCCCCGTGGAGATCATCTGGCAACCCCCAGCCTGTTCCGTCCCGGTTTCCTCCTGGTCATGGTCTTGTCCCTGTATAATGAGGACTCAGAGAGATTTCCCTCCAGGGGAGTCTATTCCAGGAGAGAAGTGGGGAACAACCTGTTCTATGTACTGCCAAGTACTTTTGCAGAGCACAGGGCATCTGAAAAACAAACCAAGAGCCCCTCCCAGCTTAGGAACAACCCCTCATGTTCTGCTGTTCTGCTTTTTTTCTAAATACAGAACTGTCCCGCATGTGGCCCCAAGGTTACAAGCTCCACTTCAAGGCCCAGTTGACTCCTTTCTCCCTCAAATTATTCCCCAGGGCCCCTGGCACAGGGGCAAGCTTCAGGAAGGAACCCGGGCCACGGATGCTCATCGGTTGCCCATTTGATGCCTGGCACCATTATGCACTACGCGCCTCTAGCCCTCCCAGGGACTCCAGGGACTTGCTTCATTATCCCATTCTATGAAGGAAGAACTGACAATCAGAAAGATTACTTATCTCAGGGAACACAATCTATGAGAGTAAAAACCAGATTTGAGTTGCTGTTTAACTCGAGTCTATACCTTCCCTTCATACTACCTGTCTTTAGGACCCAAAGTAGGATCCATTCTTAAGCCTGTTCCCATTCAGGCCCCTGATCCTATTTCACCCTTGGGGATGTGTTCCCTTAGGGCTTAGGACAGATCTCCCGTCTCAAGGGACAATGTATCTCAACCTCCACTTGAGCTTGCGTGAGTTGATTAGAAATGGCATGGAAAGAAAAGGCTGAAGAAGGGGTAAATGGATACTTTCCCTACTTTACACCTTTTTGATCTGAAGCTTTTCCTGTCTGCTTCTCCTGGGAAAAGTAAGTTTCAAAAGGCTCTGCTGACCTCCTCTTCCCTCCCGTGAGAAATGGGCTGCCAAGACAATGCAGGCTAATACAGGGTTTCCAGGGCCATCTGCAAGCAGCTGGTAAAGCATCTGTGTGTGGTAGCCATGGTGGTGTTGGGATCCAGGGTCTCAGCTCCAGTGCCTAACCAGAGAAGCACAGGGGGCTGGGGTAGGAGGTAGGGACAACAGGTTCCAGCTGCACCAGGAAGCACAGGAAGCTGAGCACGCTCCCTCTAAGGACAGTCAGCCAAGAGAGCTAGCCCGCGCGGGAGCTGAGCAGGAGGTTAATTAGTGATTTGGAAAAACAGGTTCAGAAAGAGCTGCCAAGGGGCTAGGCCCTGGGTGCAGGAAGGAGGAAGGGAGGGCAGTATGGCCTGGTCTACTCTGACGCCCGGGGATGAGGCACCTGCTTCCAGCCCCAGATGCCCTGTCACGACTCCTTCTCCAGCAGGCAAAGGCATCCTTAAGGCCAGGATCTATTTTACTTATAAGTATGGCCTTTAGTTGCAACCATTTACCTTTTTATTTTTATTTTTTTCTTCTCTCTTTAAAAGCCATACCCAGGCTAGGGACTAACCCTCACTAATGCTGTCTTCTCCTGCTACTGCTTTTCCCCCCTGCAAATTAGGGCTTTTTACCACGCAAGGATGTGCCGGGGGCATGGATGCTGTGTTCTCTAACTCTCTTGCCCCCTTGATGAAGGGCCTCCTAGAACCAAAGGGAACCTGGCCGCAGTAACGTCTTGTGGCAAGGAGCCAGAGCCTCAAGCTCCAGATCTCTGTCCAGCACTGCAGAGCCACCAAGCACAGCCAGCAAGGTCCATGCCCTCCACCCAGCCCCTGTGCCACCAGATTGGAGCCTTGGGTTAGAGACTCGCTGGGGTAACTGCCAGGTTTCCTCAGCCTAAACTACCACCTGGCCAGGTAAGCAGTGCTGTAGGAGGGGGCAGCACTGGGACACACCTCCCACAGTCACTGTAGGATCTAATGATCCTCTCAACGTCAAGTGCCCAACCAAATGGTGGCAGTGCCGAACTCAGGAGGCCCCATACACAGCTCCCGAAGGCAAAATGTAGAATTCTGGCTTTTCTGAAGTAGAAAGGCCTCTGAAGGTCAACTCTCTCTCTACTTTCACAATGAAGAAACTGAGACCTGGAAGAAGTGACTTGCCCTGGAGCTGTCAGCTCCTTCCACTGCTAGAAGGTCCAGCAGGGATGGTCCAGGCCATGCGTTCTGCTGGAAATTAATAGAACTGTCCAAGCAGAGAACTGTTAGTATGAACTGGTTCCACACACATCAGCTGCTCCCTGCTGCTGGGAGGAGGAAACAGGGTCCCAGCACCTTGGACAGGAGGATGCCACTTCCTGCTGGCTCCATGTCATATCTGGCACCATCTCCAAAGGCCCAGCTGTGTCAGCCAATGGGCCAGATCCATTACGAGGTGCCACCACCAAACCAGCCAGTCTCGGACTGCCAGAGTCCTAGAGTGGAAATGTCAGGTCACGTACTTCTGGGTTCAGTTTTGCCCCATCTAAAAGACTTTTCATGTGCTTCTTAGCCTCTTCTAGCCTCCTTAGGATCTTCATTTACAAAATGTAAAACTAAGAGTTTACTATGTACCAAACACTGCGCTGAGAATAGCAGGAGAAGACGAAATCCTTCCATCCCTTGGCCCTTGCATCCTAGTGGAGATGCAAGTAAGTAAGCAAGATACAGAGCACGTCAGGGGGCAGAAATGTTCTGGGGAAAAGGAGGGAAGAATCACGAAGGTCGGGGACTATTCCAAATAGGATGGTCAGGTTAAACCACAACGACAAAGGTAACATTTGGACAGAGACTTGATGGTGAGTAGAAAGTCAGTCCAGGAAGAGGCATGCAAAGGTCCTGAGGCTGCCACACCCCTGGATGTCAGGGTCTGAGAGTAGGACGTACCTTCTATGGTTGTTTTGAGGATTAAAAGAAGCGATAGCATGAAACTCAGCCTGGAATCTTGGGAGTCTGGCACAAGCTGGGCGAGGGCAGAGGTGACAGACACCAATCACTGGGAACCCAACGCAATCACCCAGGACAGGGGAGGAGAGCCCAAGGAAGGAGGGCCAGGGAGACAGATGGACAGATAAACATAAGGAGATGCATGCCCAAAAGCCTATATTAAGGATGAAGTGTAGGAGAAGGAAAAATTGAGAACACAGCCAAAGACGCTTGCAGAAGATCTGTGTAGCTGGGTGAGGGGCTGAGCTTCCAGGAAAGTGAGTTCCTAGCGCCCGGCAGTGCGGCAGAGGTAGGGGAGTACCTGATGCTAAGAAGTAGGGAAGGAGGCAATCATTCTGTGGGAGAGCAGTTAACTCCGGGTTTCCTCAGCCTGACCTACCACCCGGCCAGGTAAGCAGTGCTGTAGAAGGGGGCATCTTTGGGCCCCTTACCCCTCAGACCTCTCCAGGACCAACCCAGCCCTGGCCCTCTTGTCCTGGACCAGGCCCCGCTGGCTCAGGTGTCCAGAGTCAGCTCCTCTGTCTGCCCTCTGCCAGGTCGCTCTGGGTTTCTTAAGGCCACGGAGCTGCACAGGAACCTCCCAAACAGTGCAAAGGAACTCCTGGTTACCACCCATCCGGGTCCCACGTGGCCCTACCCTGCTAGAACCAGTCTCTCGGCCTGGAATTTCTCCTTTTTCTCTACCACTGCATCATTTTGCACTACCCACCCTGAAAATTTATTTCTTTAAAGCCTGCCTCCTCCTAAAAGTTATCGAAGGGAACAAAGTCATTATCCTACAAGGGCCCTCCTGCTCAACTCCTATTCCTTCACCCGACCTCTCCCCATCCCATGTTAAGACAGGACTTCTTTCTTGCCTCCTATTGAAAGTTTATGTTTTATGACTACTGCGACACCTCTCATGATCTAGCATTACTGTCATTTCTCGTCATCTAATCTTCCTGTCCACTTGACCCCTCAGGAGCAGAGACCACCTCTGACTCGTTTTCATATTTCTAGAACCCAGCACAGTATCTGTCATGTAGCATTCAATAAATGCCTAGGCCCAAGTGACTGCTGTTCCCCCTCTGGGTTCTGGGGAGCCTGTCAGGAGGAGCGATCGTCAGCCTCTCTGACTGGGGACAGAAGTGACAAAGGTACGCCCAGGAATACCTCCAGGCCTGGGGCCCTTGGCGCTCTGCTGCTCTCTGGGGTGGCTGAGCCTATCTCCTGGTGGAGCCTCCTGCCAGGGCTGGGTGACCACATGTGGGTCTGAAGAGCACCTTTTGGGGGGCTGGGCCAGAGTCATGTGCACTGGCTGAGTCTAGGAAGGAGGGCAGTATGAGCACTCAGGGCCTCAGCCCCCAGGATGGCACTGTCCCTGTGCAGGGAGAGGACCCACAGGATCCCCTCCTGCCAAGGACCATCTGCCTGACTCCGCTTTAGCCTGCTCTTTCCTCCACTCTCCAAAATAGCCTGGGTTTTTATCCCCTTCCCCCACTGCACACACCAATCCAAACGGTGACAAACAGAAACACCTCATCATCCAGAGACAAGATGTTCAGAGGCAAATGTTGGTCTGCTCACAAGAGAGAGAAACACACAAAACCAAACTAGAAGATGGGCGTGCTACCCAGGGTAAGGTCTGCAGGGAGGCTGCCTGGGCCCTCCTGTGCCTCAGACAAGAGGAAGAATGGCCGCATGGGGAGGGCTGGCACCAGCTTCCCAGGCGCAGGCTCTCGTCACCCTAGCTCAGAGGACACAAAACCAGTGCCTGCTGGCCCTCATCCCAAAGCCTGTCATGATCACCAAGTGGTGGGTCCCTAGCAATGCCAGAGAAGCTGAGGATCCTCGGAAGGAGATGGGGAAACAAACCTCTGAGCCTCTTTGCTGGAAGGCCTACTTTCAGTTCTCTGTGCAGTCCAGGGGAAGCCAGTCATTACTTCTAACCAAGCCTCCCTTCTTTTTTCTCATGAAAATCCCACAGTGTGAAAAACAGGGTCAGAATCTAGCAATTCTAGGAACGGGGAATAAAGGAAAGGCCAAGAGGACAGGAGAGGAGAAGAAAGGAGGGGAGGGGAGCGGAGAGGTAGGGAGAGGAGGGGAGGGGAGAGGACAGGAGGATGACCTAAAGGAAGGGTCCGCCTGAGCCCTCCAGAAGCCAAAGACTCTTTCTGGGTGGAGTCACGGGAGGCAGTAGTAGAAGCACTGACACAGGTTTCGATCCTATTTCTGCCATCAGCTGTGCCAGCTCCTCGTGCCTCAGTTTCCTTATTTTTAAAATGAAGTCAATAATGCCTGCACCTAGGCCAGAGACAGTGGGAAAAAGCACAGGCCCAGCACCTGCCACACAGCCTGACGAAGGTGAAGCCCAGCTCCAGGAGCCTTCATGGTGTGGCCCAGAGCTTGTCAGTCTCCTCCCCGACTCAGGAAGGAAACGCTGCAAAAGGGGAAACCCACGCAGAAACTGGTTCAGTTCTCCGCTCAGCTAAAGCTACTTGGGCCCCTGAAGCCTCTGCAGACTGGGTTGGCCTAGGGTCAGTATCAGACCTCTTCAGATTGCTCTTAGAAAAGTAGGAAGAAATAATTAAGTAGCTAAGCACCTCTGAAGTTCCTCTGGTCCCCCTCAGACTGTGAATCCACCTTGGGAAGCCCACACTCTGACCAGAGGAGCAGGCAGGTGGAGACAGGGCCTTCCCTCCCATCATACCTGTCCCCAGTGTGGGCCACAGATGCAAAACCACAGCAGTAGCCAGCCACAGGAAAAGGGACAGGAGTGTGCATCCCCAGCTGGGGGCCCAGCCAGGACAGCTCTGCTGGCCAGGCCAGTAGCTAGGCAACAGGCTCTCCTCATCAGCCTGGTCCACTTTCTGTTTGTGTCTGTTTTGCCCTTGTCATAACATGCTACTCAGATGATGGCGCTACCGTGTGCGAAGAGATGCCCTGGGGCAGAGCACTGATCCTCTGCCCTCATGTGCCCTCCCAGGGACCCTTCCTGGTGGTCGTGCTGTGAGCAAAGCATACATATACACCCAAGGGGCAAAGAGCTCTGGGCAAGAGTGCGGCCCCAAAAGCCCTTGCACGGCACCATGTTCTCAGGCTCAGAGAAGCAATAGAGAAGGTCCCTTCTGATGTCCCCATCTGCTCCTAGGTTTTCTGATGTCATCCACAGGCAGGAGAGAACCTGTGAATATCCTCCAGGCCAGAGCAGGAAACTCACTACCTATTCCCACTGCAAACAGCCACTACCAGTGACTAGAATCTACTGCAGTCATAGCAGCAAGGGCTAGGGAGTTAGGGAGCTCTTGCTTCAGTTCAAAGCCCAGCTACTTTCTCAATGTGCAATCTCAGGCCAGCTGTTTGGTTGCCTACAGCCTCTGACTGTTAAATGGAGTTAACAGCCTGGTTTCAAGTTCACCAGGAGGTTTACAGATTAAAGTATGCATAACAAAGTACTTGCAAGGGGTGCTCAATGAATAGCAGGTATTAATTTTTAAGGATTCTATATTCCCAGCAGTGTGTCAGGAAGCAGCTGAGGGCTGGCCTTGCTCATGTCACTCAGCTGTAGGCAGGTCATCTGGCATGGGTGCCAGCCCAGCCCTAAGCTGCAGACCGCTACTCTCATTGGTACTGACAGCCTGAAGGCTGGACGCCACAGGTGGTGTGTTGGCTCTGTTTCTCGTTAAGTGGCTCTGGCAAGATATGGAGTGTCTGACTCCTGGTTTCCTCATTGCTTCAATGAGAAGATTAACCCTGCCTTCTCCCAAACTTCAGACCTCAGCTGAAATGTCCAGGCTGAAGGGAATTCAGATCAAAAGGGCAAAGGAGGGCTGGGGAGATAACTCTGCAGTTTAAGCGCCTGCCTGGCAAGCTCAAGGACCGCGGTTCGATGCCCAGTACTTCATGCTGTGCAGGCCTAGAATCCCAGCATGCTGAACTGGCCATGTGGTGGTATACCCCTGTAATCCCAGTGCTGGGAAGGCTAAAGCAGAAAGATTACCATGAGTCTGAACTGCAACTGTGAGACCCTATACCAAATAAATAACAATAAGATATATATATATATTTTTTAAAAGGGCAAAGGTCCTTGGGTTCCTGGAGGATTCCAAGGGGCAAGCCAGGCTCTATGCTTAATTAAAGAAGCCTCAGCTGGGCCACCCCATGGTGAGTTCATGGTAGTTCAGGGTGGCAAAGCTATAGCACATGTATTATTTGTTTTTCTTTTAAGAGAAAAGATGCTAATGTATCCATTGCTTTTAAAAACTAAAGCCTCAATGTTCAGGCTTAATTGCAGTACTGGTGCCTTGTGATAAATAAGTGGGTTTGGGGTTGAACTTTAGCCACTTGTGTCTAAGAGGTTCGACAGCACTGGTACTACAGGCCTTTACAGTCCCAGAAGAACCTGAGCAGGTGAAAAATCCCTAGAGGCTCCAGGATGCTCATAAATCCAACCTGTCTCCCTTAACCATCTCCTGTCATCCCTCCTCCCTGGTGTGTCCCCTTTTCACTTCTCTGTCAGGCCAAACCTGCCTCCCTATAGCCCTCAGTTTTGAAAGAATCTGTCTTCTTTAGTGCAGACAGCAAAGAGCCAATACTCGTAGGTGAGTGAGCTACATGAGAAGCCTGGAATTCACGGCAGACCGTGGCCATGGCCACCACGGTGCTTGGCCTTCTAAGTTGGTTTCAGGGTTGCAAAGAATGAAACCAAAGTAGCTAGGATGGGAAAGGACCTGAAAAACGCTTCTGCCTTCTAGCGGCTACCTGCAGCCCCAGCCCAGCATGCCACGGTCCCTAGACCTCTGCCTCTCTCTTTTAGGCAGGAGATGGATCTGCCCAAGTCCAGCATTTATGCTAGCCTAGCCCTTGCCTACAGCCCATTCTTCAAACTCCTGTCCTCCCTGCATGGGGAGATAGAACTTTTCTTTCCACAACTAGGATGGTGCCCAGCCCAAAGAGCGCTGGGGGCAGGAGAGGGCAGGGCCTAAGTCTCACCAATACAACAGTGTGGGATGCCAAAGATGCTGACCAGCCCCCTGAGCCAGAAGCAGTCCTCAGCCCCAGCAAATCATTCTGCTCTTGCCCCTCTCCCAGACAGACCCCAGCCAGGCTTTCGGCTGTGGTCACGAGATCAAACACAGCTCTTTGGCTTTTATTTTTTAAAAACAATTTAAAGCCTTCTCTGCAGGGTTTACCTGCCCAAGAATAAAGGGTCAAATGTCTTCCTGACCACTCCCTCCCACCTAAAGAAAAACCGCAAGACATTCAGGGAAGGGTATAATCTGGAGGAACCAGGTCTTACCTAATTCAACCTATGCCCCCCCCACCCCCCATGTGGAGCAGTAACCTGAACCACAGCTTTCTGGGAAGCCACTTTGTGCTGCAGCAGGAAGCAAAGCGGCAACAAATCTGGTTTCATCACCAGGAAGGCTGTGGCTGGCGGCTGGCCATGGAAGCCTGAAGGGCCTAGGACAGCAGACCTGTCCTGCCTCACTCTCCTCTCCCCCCCCCCAGCTGAAGCCAGGCCATCCCAGGTGTGCCAAAGCCTTGGCACATGAGCTGCTCCCTACAGAAGGCAAGCTCCTCCTCAGCTCGGTCGGAGGCCTGAGTCCAGCTCTGCCTTCACTGTGCTGAGCGTGCGGGAGCCCAACAGTCCCTCTCTAAAACACACAGTTGCTAGCAAACTGAGCTGCAGGCAGGGTTTCACGCCGGATAGCGTGTCACGGAAGTATTAACATAATGCACCGGGTTTGCTTTCCTGCCTCAGGCCAGCAGAAGGCCGAATCCCAGCTCTCCAGGACTGTGGCCCTGAGGAGTGGGGAGCAGCTGAAAATGGGGCTTGAAAGAGCAAAATGGGGAGGACCCCACTGGTGTGTGTGTGTGGGGGGGTAATGCGGCAAAGCAGGCAGCTAAGACTGGGTCCAAGTAGTAAGTCAAGTGTGTGCAGGGGGCAGGGTGGGAGCATGAGTTTCCCCCAGGGCTCAGAAGGGACCGGGAAGAAGGCAGGATCAGCCCTCGGTGGTCAGCCTCTCTCACCCCACTTCCTTGGCCCTGCCCTTACCCATGACGGCCGCACACCTCTCAGAAACTCGAGAGGAGGAGACTGGGCTCCTGCCACTCACCCTGGCAGCCCGGGAGGAGTAGGGGTCCTCGAAGAGCGCCCACATGCGGGGTTGCCAGCCGCGGCAGCCTCCAGAGCCCGAGCCTGGGCCAGCGCCTCCCTCATGGGGACCAAGGCGCTGCAGGGCCAGCTCCCGCTCATCGTCGCCAGCCTCATCGCTGGGCCCCGCGCCGCCACTGCCCGCGTCAGGGCTCTCGAAGATGTCGAGGGCCTCTTCGGCGTCGCGGTGCTGCCGGTAGGTCATCCAGCAGCAAGGCTCCACGTCGGTCTCGTCGATGCCCCAGAAGGTGAGCTCCTCCTCGAAGAGCGGCCCGCACACGTCCGCCGGGCAGTGCAGCTTGCCGGTGCGATAGTAGTTGAGCACGTAGGCAAAGACGCCTGGGTGCCGATCGAAGAAGAACTCGCAGCCCCCGCCGCCGCTACTGCCGCTGCTGCCCGCGCCTCCGCCATCAGGCTCGGGCCGGCCCCCGCCGTCGGGATCGGCCAGCCAGGCGAGGCGGGTGCCGGGGAGGGTGCGCAGGGTGCTGCGGTAGGTCTCATGTCGCGTGCCGCCCACGTTGATAATGATCTTCTCCGACGCCTCGCCCTTGGCCATCTCCTCCTTCAGACATGTTTTGGACGGAGGCTTGTTCCCCGACTTGCGCCCGCGGTAGGAGGAGACACACACCGAGCTGATCATAAGAAGCGCTGCAGGGCTCCGGCTTGGGGCGGCCGCTGCCCTCCAAACACCCTTCCCGAGAAGGCAGCGTCAGACAGGGGAGGGGGAGGAGACGAGGAGGAGGCAGGAGGTGGCGGCTGCCCCCTCTGCGGCGCGGCCCTGCCCCTGCCCCCCTCCCTCCCGGGAGCGCGAGGCGGGAGGAGTTGGGCTTCTCGGGTGCACAGGTGGTTGGGTTTGGGTAGGCAGCGGTGGGGAGCAGGACCGGAGGGGTAGCGAGGACCCAGGGTCCCAAGTCAGGGACGCGGGCAGGTTGGGGCCAGCACACCCGCGCTCTCCCCCAGGGACCCGACCCGGGAGTGCTACGGGATGGGGCCACGCCCCCCCCCAGCCCCCAGAAAGACGCAGGAGCAAGCGGAGGAGAGCACGGTCCTGGGGCAGCGCGGCAAGGGGCGGGCGCGCGCTCACACTCACGCGGGCCACGCTCGGGCTTCCGGACCGCGCCGGCCCGGGAGCGGCCGGTTTCCCCGCGGCAGCGGCGGCGCGGCAGCAACAAGTCCTCCGAGCGGCTGTAGGTACCAGGCCGGCGCTCTCACGGCCGCGGGTGCGCCGAGGGCTCAGGCTGCGTTCGGTGGACGCGAGGCGGAGGTGGCATGTGGCCTCTTCCCCCCCATTCATAAATCCAGCGCCGGGCGCGGAGGGCAGGCGGGGCCGCGCCGGGCGAGTCGGCGGCAGGGGTCAGGCGCACCCGCAGCAGCGAGCCTCAGGTCCTGCGGCCGCGGCGGGAGCTGCGCCGGGCTGGGCGCCGCGCTGCGGGGGCCGTGGCGGGGCGGGAGCCTCAGACAGGGCGTCCTGCTAGGCGCCGAGCGCGGGGCTGGGCGGGCGGCCCTGGGAGCCGAGCTAGAGGGCTCGGGAAGGAGCGCCCCGGCGGCGGTGGAGCGGCCAAGGACACCTGCGGGCTTCCTGGGCCGCGCCGGGCGGGAGCCTCAGCGCAGCGCCCCGGCGCCGGGCTCCTGCGATGTGGCGGCGCCGGGAGCCGCGCCATCTACGCGTCTGCCCATCTCCAGGCAGCCGGGAGCCGCACTGGGTTCGCGGCGGGGGGCGGGCGCGACGGCCTACGGGAGGGGGCGCCTTGGCGCCGGTGGGCTGGGGCTCGCGAGGCTCTGCGTCTCCCTCCAGCGATGGCAGCGGGCACCGAGCTCGGTGGCGCCTTTTTCTGGGAGCTCCGCCTGGCCAGGGCGCGCCTTCCGCGGGGCGTGGCGCGGAGACGACCCCGAGCGCCGAGGTCCCAGGCGGACGATCTCAGCCTACCTCCGCGCAGCAAAGCCCAGCCGCGGCGCGTCACCCCCTCGCCGCCCGCGCCCAGCCCAGCGCGCCGCCCCTGCGCGCCTCCGCCCGCTTTCCTTCTCGCCGGCTCCCCGCCCCCCAGCTCACAGCTCCTCCCACTGCAGCCCCGGCGACTCCCTAGCTCTTGCGACCCCTGACCCTTGACCTCGTCCGCCTCTTCTTGCTGAGCCTTTCCCTCCTGGGTCACCCAGTCGCGTTATTGCCTCTTCACTGCGGCGGACTCGAGATCGCGACCAAAGGGAGTGGGAAGGTATCAGGAAAAGGAGGCTCCTCATTCCCGCCTCCCACACCGTGTTGGGGCCTCTTGACTACGGTATCCTTCTTATGCTCCCTGGAGGCCAGCAGTTCTGATGGGTGGCTTCTGTCACAATTACCTCAGCCCCCATGTTGGAACCGGTACCGCCCAGGGCAGAGCAGTAGCTCCTCTTCCTGGGTCTGGATAGGGGGAGCCATAGCCCCAGTGGTGTCCGTGGAGGAGTGTTACATGTGTGGGGTATTTGTCCTCAATGGTTATTAGGTTGAAGTTCAGCTTACACTTGCCCGAGGAGACACCCAGGAAGTGCCAAGCCCGATCTTCACTCCTTGCAGTTTGGCTTTCCTATGCCTCTCTCCTCCCTGACCCTGAGCTGCTTCTTCATCCTGTTAGCTCCCACCGTGCCTGCTTCTAAGAACCTGTTTGCCAAGTGATTGAGAAGCAGTCCTGCCCAGAACCTTAGGCAGCAAGCAGACTTCACTGGCCCTGTCCCAAGAGAAGTAGCCACATTCATTTGGTTTTGTTTGTGTTTAAGCTTAGAACCTTTTTTACATCTTTAATTAATTCCTTTTTCTTTTTACTCTCTCTCTCTCTCTCTCTCTCTCTCTCTCTCTCTCT
>NDGM011200766.1:0-16376 GCA_002564305.1 Octomys mimax | reverse complement strand
ATGCTTTGGGACTTGAACAACTCATTCTAAACTCAATACCATATATAATGAGCTAATTACCATAATCCCATTTTAAACATCTTTAAAACATAAAATAGTATTTCTGGGGCACCCTGTCCTGATACCAAAAGACTGACATTTTTGTTTATTTTTAAATAATTGTGTAAAGAAATTTAGAACTTAGTATAAAATTCTATTTCTCTTTCAAACTGCTGCCTTTATTCCTGTATTAATACAATTTCAAATTTATGTATGGTGTAAAAAGAAAAGCATACAATGGGAATCAAGAGACCTTAGTTTTATTTCATTTAATTTTCACATCATTCAGTCCTGAAGATTGAGAGGGCTAAATCATATGACTGTTTTCATCCCAAAGATATGTATGTTATTAAGTTCAACTTAATAGTTTTTTGAGAGGAATACCTTCTTTATTTATACAAACCAAGTTAGATTCGGAAAGAATTATTTGGGGATCTGGTAATTGTAAGTTTCCTTATTTTATTATCTTTAACATTGGTTCTTTTTTAGAGCCAGCTCTTCATAGACTGAAAAACCAAGAGCTGGAATGACTATTTTCCTTCTTAATTTGATATTTCAGGTACTATATTTTGCCATAGCAATACAAAACTGAAAAGCAGAAAATTGGTACCAAAAGTGGGATTGTTATGACTTGAAAAGTGGTTTATGGAAGGTGTTCAGAAATGTTTGGTGGGCCTGCCAAATAGCTCAGCATAGTATGACCCCCAGGCCTGCCATGCTGGCCCTGCCCCTGGGGCACACTGAGCTTGCAATTGAGACTGGGCATGGTGGTGTGCGCCTGTAATCCCAGCTCCTGGGAGACTATAAACAGGCAGATAACTAAGAGTTTGATCTAGTAGTGAGATCCTGAACACTCTGTAGACCCTTCCCTAAAATACAGAAAAAAAATGTGTGGAGAGGTAGATTAGAGAAAAAGTAGAATGCAGTAAGTGAAGCTAAAAGGGGGTTTCTGGTGGGAACAGAGAAGAAAAGGATGCTGAAAGGAATGTAGGCAGAAAAGATTCATCATGAGGCTTCAAATACCAATGAGAACTCAACTAGGAATTGGACTGGAGATAATTTGTGCTACATTCTAGCAAAGAGCTTGTGTACATTCCCTGAGGCTTTGTGGAAGACTAAATTTCAAGGCGATGGACATTACAACATGGAGGAGAAATCTCTAGGCAGCAGATCATTCAGGTACTAGGAGGGATACTGCTAGCTGCCTTTTAGCCAGAATTATAGCAGGGATAGGGAGAAATAAACAAACAAAGATAGACAGAGAAAGAAAATTAAACGAAGACAGAAAGAAAAAAAATTTAAACTTACAGTTTGGCCTAAAAAAGGAGACAAAGAAAGTGTTGCTGAAGAAATTTGCATCATTAAGAAAAAGCCAAGTAGTTTGCACCAGGACAAGAAAGATGCCTTAAGATCATCTTCACAGTCAGTAAGGCTGCATTCACTTCAGGGTCAGGGGTATAAAACTGCAAACCTTCATTTGAGAAGAGAGCCCACACCCTTTGCTTGAGTGGAGCTGTCTTGGAATGTGGTTCCCTAAGGCATAGCTCACCACACGATCTTCCCAGTTATTCTGTCACAGTGATGCACAGCAGACACACCTTCCTGACCACAGGCAGGAGAACTACATGATCTCAGCATCTCTTGTTCCTCGTAACCTGTGGGTCTATGAAAGTCAGCCACTGTATGATCAGAAGCCAGTTGGCTGTTCAGACCTTTAGTAGGTTCTTAAAATATCATATAAAGAATTGTTGTATTCATATTTTTAATAGCACCTGCTTCTGTTATCTTGGAGCAAAACACCAAAATATGTCAAATTTCTCATCTCCTTTCTTCTTTCTTATATTTCTCCTCTCATCACAGGATACTCACTACATAATAAATGAATTGCACTCAAAAGATCCAGGTGCTAAGAGAAAAGACACAAAGGAACACCCACAGTGTAACCTAAGGTGAAATTCCAGCAGATTTTATAAGTATCTATATAGATAGATAGATAGATAGATAGATAGATAGATATTTACTAGTGATCTGGCAAAATAAATAAATACCATTAAATGTTTTTAAACATTGTTTAAGATGAAGTAATAATTGCTTTATTATTTAGGAAAATCTGGATCTAAAAATATCAGATTTGTTTCAAGAACTAAAATAAAATTAGAATCAGTTATACTTCCATGCTTCAAACCTAACCCTAACCCTAACCCTAACCCTAACAAATGTGGGAACATATGGTTTGTTAAATAGCTCTCAAAAGAGAAATAAAAATAAACAGACAAGCATGAATACATATAACAAGGCTAGAAAAAAATTCCAAAGCCTTCCATTTAAACTACCTAAAGATTATAGAGTAATTCCTTTCTGTACTGTGTATTTTGGTAAGAAATTCATGTGACATGGGGCCGGGGAGATGGCTCAGTGGAAAAAGCACTTATCTGGCACGTTCAGGGGCCTGAGTTCAATCCCCTGTTCCATGAAGAAAAAAAAAAAAAAAAAGAAAAGAAAAGAAAAAAAAGAAAGAAATTCATGTGACAAAACAATATGTGAATCATGTAAGAGACAAAGGGAATGATAAAGAGTACAAAATTATTTTATAATCATCAGCGTACAGTTTTAGATCTCTGATTTTAAGTACAGCAGTATATTTAAGTAAAAATAAAATTATTTGAAGTATTCTTGAAATCATTCCTAAGATTCAGGCCTTAGAGGCATTTCCAAAGGACAATATTATATTAATGAATGTTAGTTTAGTAAACAGGACATGAAATATTTTGGGACCAAGTGTATGACTCACTGAAATTTCAACTATCTAACTCACCTTGTGCATATTACTTGAATTCTCAAATATTCTTCTTTTGTTTTTACAATGGAATGATTGAACTATATCATGGGGAATATCTGGTCTTGTAAAACATGAGTCTCAAAGTCTTCCTTGTGATCTCTTAACTACTTAATTAAAAAAAAAAAACATTTTTTTTGAAAGACTGAAGTTATCTACTCTCTGACTAAATTCTAGAAAATTTTATCAGATTCAGAAAATATCTCCTAGAAATTTTCACATAAATTTTACTTATTTACAACCAGTGGATTGAGAAAAACTTCAGTGTATTCTGCCTTTCGTCTTACTTGGCTTCTATTTTATCTTGTTTTAGTTTTCCTCCTTGAAAATTCATGTCTGAGGGCCCGCCCGATAGCTCAGCGGATTAAAGCTCCTGCTTAGGCAGACACAGCGGCTGGGTGCGGGCTGTGCCCCCGGGGCAAGCAGAAACAGGGAATGAGACTGGGTGTGGTGGCGAGAGCCTGTAATCCCAGCACTTGGGAGACTGAGAAATAGAAGAATCACTATGAGTCCAATCTACATAGTGAGACCTTGTAGACCCTATAGATCTTGTACTAAATAGGAAAAAAAAAAGAAAAGAAAATTAATATCTGAAATGTCTTGTAATTCAAACAAAAATACATGTCCTAATGAAGGTGGGTTTATTGTTATTTTTTGGAATAATTTCTTAACTTGCTGTAAATTTTTCTGAGGTCTATAAATCTACTTTATCCATATGACAGTCTGACTAATGACTCACAGGCTACACAGTTCTAAATACGCACACAGTACCCAAGTGTTAAAATGTTTTGATTGTGGTGAAGAGAATGAGGCTCTAGTCTTTGTTCTTTAATTAACACAGAGTGAGACTGGGAGCAAATCTTGGTGACTCTGTAGTAAGGCTTAGAAGGAGCATTTTCTCCAAAACTTCATGTGTTTAGAGGTGGGGATGTGGGAAAGAAACTGGATCCCAGGGGTCTACGCTCCAGTGTGGATTGATCCATGAGGGATGAAAGCTGGCCCTGCCTTTAACAGATGGATTCTGCAGTCACTGGGGCACAGCTGGAGTGGCGCCTCTCCCTTGTTGGCTCCTCCTCCTAGGTCGGCTTCCTGACTGCCATGGTGGGAGCAGCTTTCTTTTGCCTAGACCTGCCTGCCCTTCTGTTTTCCCTTAGAGTCAGCTTGATATGGATGAGGCCTTCAAACACCATGACCTGCAATGATCCTCTCCTCCACTAAGCTTGAGTGTTACATAGTTTGTCTGGAAACAAGAAAGCAATAAAGACACTCTAGGTATACTTTCCTCATCAGAAAGTTCTTATTGCACTAGCAATCAAATAGTATTTAAAGGATCTTTCATTCTAAAAGTCTAGCAATATGGATGAAATGATATAAGAACATAGTCCTTTACTTGATTTGAACAATAAGTACTCCCTAAAAGCATATGATGAATTACGGTTTATTCAAATTATTTATTTGAATTCTGAACTTTCTCTTTTAACATACAACTGTGTTAAAACTAAGTGAGATTAGGGCTGGCCAAATAGCTCAATGGATTAAAGCACCTGCTAAGGCAGGTACAGTGGTTGGGGTTTGATACCCAGCCTGTTGTGCCAGCCCTGCCTAGTGGGCTGAAACAATGATTGAAACTGAGTGTGGTGGCATGGGCCTGTAATCCCAGCACTTGGGAGGCTGAACACAGGCAGATCGCTACGAGTCTGATCTGGTAGCGAGACCCTGTAGACCATGTAGACTCCATACTAAAAAAAACCAAAAACAAAAACAAAAAAACCTATGACATTATCCTTCCTGGAATTTTACTGCTTTGCAGGAAAAGTATCCTTTCTGAAAATTCAGAAGTATTCAGATATGTTTCTACAGATATCCTAGTATTAACACTTTATTGATGTGATATTAAAGTGGATTATCATAGCTGCTTAATCAAGTAAGCATGTTTCTCTACTAGGAAATAATTACACAAATATTTAAATTTTGTTGTTTGGATCTAAGTGGCCATTATTATTTCTTCAGATCTCTTCAGCTGTTATATCTATTGGAGGTAAGATAACTCCATCCATTCTCTTTTGTGGTGAATTACTGGAAATGGTCACCTCAGAACTACACTGACGGTCCTGGAGGAGCTAACTACTGGAGACCCCCCCAAAGTCCACTGAACACCTTCATGTCAGTGAGATTATGACTGAAAAGATGCAAGCAAGTGTGCTGGCAGAGAGTGACCCCATGTGCTACTGTGGATTTTGTGTGGTTTCACGTTAGAAATACATACGGTTTTACAATGGTGGAAGTATTGATCCATCCAGTGAGGTATACTCAGGGGAAATCCACACTAAGTGGAAAGTGGTTGTCTCCAAATTTTTACAAATAATAATCCTGACACCGACATTGCCTGAAGAGTGAGCTAATTAAAGGAGGCTCTTGATCCCCACTGTGAGATTACTAAACTTGGCCCAATATTCCTACAAAACCTAATTGTCATTGTCTCAAATCATGATTTTATTCTCTTCAATTTACACAGTAAAAATAAGAGCTACTTAGAGTTCTACGGTGTTAGAACATCAAATAGTTCTACGATGTTAGAAAAATGTTAAATTGACATCCTCAGCTACACAATTTGGCAATGTAAATAATGGCTAGATTTAATTTGAGAATTAAATATGAGATTTAAGTGCAGGAATACATTACAAACACTCTAAGGCACTTTGAAAAGGGAAATATTATTAACAACACAGGCTGGTCTCTTCCTATGCTTAAATGAAGGAATTAGTGTAAATCATTACTTGGCTACATTTTACTCATTTAATAGTCTTTGAGTAGCAGTCACAGATACATGTGTTACAAAAGACACATGACCTTTGTAAATCAGCTTTGGATAGGAGATAAGACACTGCTGACCTCATTTAGCACAAAACAGGAGAAGGGCCCGGACTTGAATTTAAGAAGACAGGAAAGGAACTGTTGAATCTCAAAGTGCATTTCTTTACCTCCCTATCATTGGTCAACAAAAAAGATAAACAAACAAACAAAGAAAAAGTGATGAGACAGCCCACCACCTAGCCTTAAGCAGAACAGCAGGTTCTGTATTTATAATTGTGACAAACTCAGCTTTACGTGAAAGCTGAAGTCTGAATTTCCATTAGGAGACAGGTAGGGTCAGTGATTTATACCGCTGACAGAATCGCTGCGTTGGTTGTGCCTAGAAGGCTAGTGCGGGGCTAGGAGGCCAGCGTCGTTCCGGGGTTCTGGCTGGGCTAGAGGCCCGCTGGAAGTCAGCGAAGGAGGCTTTGGGCAAAGCGGTTCTTCATGATCTCCTCCGCCTGCACAGGGATTTTTGCTAAGTAGCCTGCTGCAGACGCGCGTCCACAGATCGGCTTGCTGTGATTAACAGCAATGAACACACAAAAGCGATCATTGACATTTGGGAGATGGGGTCTGAGAGATCTCGTTGTTCACGTGACTTTGAAAGATACTTTTCATAATCTCAACATGATGTAGGGAAACTTTAGGAAGACTGTTTTAGGAAGATGGTTTCTTGCTTTCATTTTTTCCCCCCTGGGCTGTTTGTGTTTCCACACAGGAAAACACATCAACTCCTTCAGGTTTGTCCTGAGAACAAATTACTCTAAAATGGCTTAGAGAATATGGGAGATTGCTTATCTTGCTCTATTTAATGGAATAATACAAACCTGTAAGGTTTGACTACTTAATAAGGAAAAGATCTTCTGCCATCATGTGGAATGTTCGAGTATCTTCCCTTATTTGATGTTTTTGTTCTTTCGCTGGCTTCTATACAAAATAAGTTGAATTTCCTGACAATAGTTATTACCATAGGTAAAATGCTTAAAAATTGTGGAATAAACAAAGCAAAGGTATTTTAAAAAATTAAATATTAGTAATGTAGCTTCTACCTGCTTCACAAGACAGATTTAAGAGGATGGAATGAAAATCTTCCATCTCAGAAAAACACCACAAAAATTAGAAATGCAAAATATTTGTCTAAATGTCTTTTTCTGCTGGGAGTTTTCTTAATAGAAAATACCTGTATGTCTGAAATTAAGTGAATGGCTACCCTTTATTTATTGCTGGTTTCTCTGGCTATGACAGCCATTTTTGTGGTATCATTTAATGTTACCAGTACTTTTTTCTTGATATTTTTCATCTCTGCATAGTTATTAAATACCTCTTCCTATTTTGCTTCTCAAATCTCTCTTTTCATTTCATTAGTTGTTGTCAGGGGTTAGCAAAATGACCCACTTCTCTGTAATAAAGGTTAGATACACGAGCCGGCATAGAAATACCTCCAGCTGAGAAAGTGAGAATACTCGACTCAACCCGCCTCGCAGGGACCTGTTTCAATGTAAATTTTTTGGCCCGGTTGTCATTTATGCATAATTTATATGCTGTAAAGAACCCTAACCAGATGCCACATATTTTTTGTTGAATTGGTGCAGCATATCCCATGAGTAATACAATCATTTCTCATTTGGGAAGATAAGTGAGGGACACGCATCTCAAAATTGGGCAACATTAGGTGAAAAGAATGAGCCCAAGTGATCCCTTATTACTTGGGCAAGAAATTATGATGTCGGTGGCAGGAAAAACATTGTTAAGAATTGCTGCTGACTTTGTATTGACCATTTCTAAATTAAATTTCTAGTTTTTCATGGATATATATATATATATATATATATATTACATTTATAGCAATTTTCCACTCCTATTTTTCCACATAGATTTATCTCTCTTTCCTCCTTTAAATACCTTATAAAAAACTAACTTTCCCCCTGAGTTTCAGAATTCAAGGAATGAAGGAGTTAAACCTATTTCTTTTGGTGAGGGGAAAGTTGTTTCCTGCAAATATATCTCAGTAGCCTGGGAGAAATGTTCTGCTAGATTAGGTTGATTGAAAAACTCCACTGATAAGAAAGGAAATGAAGAAGAAGTACCAGGAACTGTGTCCCTCGTCCTATCTAGAAGACTCTGGTCACTCCATCATTTTAAACTACTGCTTGCAACTCACATTTTCAATAAGCCTTCTCCAATTGAATTATATATGTTCTACAAAATAAATACCCAGTTCCCTCACTTTCTCCAAATATATGCAATTTATTTTAACTACATCTGTTAATATAGGTTGTGTGTGTGTGTGTGTTGTGCATGTGCACATATCTTTATATATGGATGAATTGTGCTTAAATTATGGAAAGAGAAAAGGATAGACTTAAGGGATTTTTTTTCCAAATTTAATTTAGAAAACAAGTTTGGAAAAATTGTTTTTCCTCTTCTTACTATGTATCTTTTAGGTGTCCAGTATAATGTCAGTCATAGAAATGTTTGCTGTGACACCCAGTCATCAAGGATTTATCAGGTAGCTGGAAATTTAGGATGAATAGACAGAGGCAAGTGCTCAGTAAGCTTGCTGAGGGCTTGGCTTGGTGTATTTTATAGACACCATGTCTGTGGATTTTATATAATGGGAGCAGGAGGGTAAAAACATTAAGCGTATGAAGACTTTCTCTTTCTGCTATAGATCTGCATTGTTGATCATGGTGCTTGGGGCACCAGGTCACTGTTAACAAGACATAGAGCCGAGTTTAGAATATATTCAATTGCTTCAGCTTTTATTAATGATTTCTATCTGGAATCTTGAGATATAAGCTGAGTTCCTGGGAGTCAAGGATGAAACCATGTCTCTTTTGACTTGTGTGTTTGTAGTCTTCAGTAAAATGTTGTGTCCACTAGAGATCCTCAGGGTGTGTTCAGCACAATGGCTACATGATAAGAAGCGAAGGACTTGTGCGTGTGTGCTGCTGAATGGCTGGGGTAATGGAGAGAAAGAAGAATAAAACACGAAAAGTATAAAGAGATGCTCTAAGAGGGCTGTAGACAGCAATTCCTTATCATGTCAATTTACCATTTGCACCAAAGCTGTTTTGTAATAGCAGGATATTTAAGGGACTCTGGGCTTTTGACACATGGTTTTCTGACTTAAACTTATGAGGGCAGAAGGCAGAGGTCTTGTCCCTCCTTAGTTCACTCATGAACAGCGTGTTCTTCTTGTGCTAATGATTAGTGTTCATTAAGACAATGACCATTTGTCCTGGATTCTGCACTGGTTTGTTGCAGTGGTACCTGGATAGTTGAAAGTTTCATTGTATGAAATGGTGACAAGCTTTCAACACCACATTGTATAGCACAAACTGGGATTTTTACATTTCTTTCCAATGACTCAAGACATATACAGTAGTTGAAGTATGAAATAATCAGGATTCATAATTATATTTTTCTGTATACCACAAAAACTTTGAGGGATTCAGAAAGATAGGGATTTGATCTTTTATAATATCAACTTTGTGGATCTTGAAGAGTCATTTCCTGGTGCTAACAAATGCAGATCTCTATTTTCTTTCTTTCTTTCTNTCTTTCTTTCTTTCTTTCTTTTTTTTTTTTTGCGAGTCTCCATTTTCATACAAAGAAATTAACTTGATTTATTTGTAGACTTTTATTAATGAAAAATAAATAAATCTTATAAACTAATTGAGTCTCTATGGATCAGTTTGTCATCACAACTGAAGATAGGAACAAGTGAAATTGATAGTATTTTCTAAGTGTGTTGTTAGGAAAAGTTTAAGTAAGCAAAATAGTACCTGATTATGAAAGCCTATAGAACAAAATATAAAAATAAAGTGTGATACAATCAGTGTAGACTTTTTTTTCAGTTATTGGACACATCCTATTCCTTGGATACTTTTGCTGGTTAAGACCATTACAGTAATTTTGCATGTACCACTGATGACAGAGATTCAATCAACTTTTCTTAGATAAACTCTATAACACATACACTCTGCTGTTTTTTTACTTGTATATATACACAAAATAAAATATTCCTGTTGATGTCCACATTGCTATATATTTAACTCTCATTGTTTGTGAAATTTTTTCAGTGTAACTAACAAAAAATAATGTTTTTACATGGTAAAAAGTGGAGATGAGTAAAACAGTAATGCAAATAAGATATAAAATGTTTATATGTCTTTTTCTAATGCCTTGCTCTTTATGTACAAAGCTTAGATTTTCTTAATTATCACTTCATAAGAAGTACAGAAGGCAAATTTATTTCACATATTCTTCCTATTCTGTAGGTATCAATTAAAATGAAAAATGTTCTATGCCTTATGTCAAAGGTGTAAAGGTTTAAATGAATTTTGAAGTTGGAATATTTCAGGTATGACAAAACTAAGGGGTCAAATCATTTACCAAGCAACCGAATCAGCTTCAGCAGCTGACGGGACTATTTAATGCCCCTATTCTTCCTCCATTTGCCTCCTTCCAGCTCTACTAGGTAAAACAAGAATTCCAATAAGAAGCATGTTTATTTGGTGGTATAAAATGTCTCTAGGCCATTCCCAGTTTTCATAACTGTTGCTTGAATGTTTTTGAAACTTCAGATTGCATTGTTGTGGCAAAGTTCAAAGACAGAGTTTACTATTAGCAAAGAATTACATAGGGACCTGGAATCCGTACAGGAATGTTCCAGAATTTATGTTGTAGCAAGTCCTTGGCAATACGTTGGGTTGTGTGTGTTTTTGGAATGAATGTTAATGCAGGTGTTTTGAGAACATTCTGTGCTTTAATTCAGAATTAAGTAACTGTGTTCAGGTGGCATCATATATGATTTGAATATTGAGTGATCTTTTAAAATTTAGATTGTGATTATGAAAAACAGGAAAGAATAATAATCTTGGAGCTTATATACATAGACGGTTGATGCAAAAAGTGAAAGCCAAATTCTCAGGGAGATGTTGGATGAGCATGTCTAGGCACTTACTTGATGCATAAATTGTCTTAAATTGTCAAGAAATTCTCAACAAGATATTTTCAGGCACTGGCAAAGAAAAGACAAATAATTTTTAAGAATTTGCAGGCATATAGAGAAGAGGCCATGTGAAGTATCACCTGCTATAGCAGAATATGCAGGGAAAGGAAAGAGGGAGAGGACAGGCACTGATGTGGCCTGGAGGGTAGTGCAAGACGGACAGCTTGGGGAACACGACATCTTGGATGAATTGGTTTATGAGTGAGTATTCCATATGAATCACTTGCAGTTCATCCAGGCAAGCAGAACCAGCAGTGATATATACTAAGAAGTTTACTGTAAGGAATTGGCTTTGCTAATGGTGAGGGCTAAGCAAGTCCAACTTCTGTAGGGCAGCCCATCTGGAAAGACAGGCTGGTACTTTGAGTATGCAGACTGTTGCCCTGGAGGAATTTATTCTTTGGGGAAGTCTCACTCCAGTTCTTAAGCTTTGCAACTAATTGAATCATGCCACGTAGATTCTTCATGATGGTATCATTCGCATCAAATCAGTTGACTGTAAGTTTCAGGTGCATTGAGAAAACATCTTTATAATATCTAAATTAGGGTTTGATTACTTAATCAAGGGCAGTTGCATAATCAAATGACCATCATATCTTTTGTTTGAAAATACATGAATGGGACCGAAGAAGAATGAGATACGAGGGACATGAGTGCATGTATTTCTTTTTGCTTCACATTCCTTTTTTAATTTTGAGCTCCCCCAAAATAAAAAATCCATTTTCATACATATTATAAAAGTCATTAAGCATGTTTTGCTTTGTTTTTAATGTATTTTAGTACAGGGTCTATAGGGTTCCACTATACAGATCAGACTCATAGTGATCCTCCTATTTTCAGCTTTCCAAGTTCTGGGATTATAGGCGCGCCTCACTATGCCCAGTGTCTGTCTCTGTCTCTGTGCATTCTGGGAGCAGGGCTGACACGGAAGGCCAGGGATCCAGCCCCCAGCCCCTGGGTCTCCCTATGCAGGTACTTTAGTCCGCTAATTAAGCATGTTTTAAAGGTCCCTCTAACCTAGTTATTAGTGTCTTCCTCTGAGGGATGTTTATTTTCATATATTTATAATTTTTCTATAAATTGTGAACTATTTGAAACTGCAGTAAGCTTTAATTCATATTTAATAAATTAAGCTGAATTTTCTGGTTCCTACTGAGTGTACTGAGTTAGCAATGTATTCCCCCTTTCAAATGTAGATGTTTCACTTTGCATATAAAGAATAATAGCCTTCTTAAGAAATTTTCTACTCTGTTACTCAAAAATAGTGAAATTTTCCCAAAATATTAATCTTTAGTCATATGCTTTGACATTAAAACTCTACTTTCCTGTGGTTCTGATCTTCTGTTTTGGCTTCCAATCAGTATTCACTTGATTTATAAATCCCATTGGCATTATTCTTTTTATAAAGGCACTTTGTCTATCTAAATTAAATCTCATTCACTTGATTTTCTTTAACATCTTAAACTCTCAAGATCCATCTGTAATTTCTGTTTTTAACTTTCTAGTCCTGAGTATGTAATCTCCTCATTTGCAATCGTCTCCAGGGTTTACTAAAGTTTGTTCCCTTCTCTTTCAGTTAATATATTAGAAGAATATTGTCCACATGATTAATTACCTTTTGAAATCGCCTCTTAATTTTTTGCTTATTCACATCCATTATTATCAGTGTTCACTATTTTCAGCCCAGGGGCATCACTGATGTAGTTGATAACTATAACAAAGTAAAACATTATTTGCCTATTTGTGTTTCAGAAAGGTGATTCTTTCAGTTTGAATTTGTCTTGATGCAGGATGACCCTAGAGATAACCCTGCCAACTGGAAAAGCATGTCTTCAACATCCAAGAAGCTGTTTGGCTGTCGTGGTGCATGTCTGTAATCCCAGCACTCAGGAGGCTGAGACAGGAGGTTTGTTGCAATATGCAAGACCAGACTGGTCTACAAAGTTAGCTCAAAGCCAGCTTGAACTGTATAGCGAGACCCTGTGTGCACAAGACACACTCACACACACACACACACACACACACACACCCCTTTGGACTTACAGTGACTACTGAGCTACATTTAAAAATAAATTTACAGTGTTGTTTAGAACCAACTTTCCATTTCTAGGAGGACACAATTTCCTTTAGCAACTCAGAGTAATTATTATTTCAGGTCACTATAAATTTCTACAGATTATGTCTGTGTAATGCCTTCACATGTGCAAGTACTTATTTATCATAGATTATTCAATTTACTCTCCAGAGAACTAAGAGCTACATAAACCCTACAGCAAACATCAAAGTGCATGCAAAGTTCTAACTAAAAATATCAAAACTTTCAACTAAAATTCTCTAATTGGAAAGCAATGTTGAATTCAAATGCACCAAAATTATATTATAATTATAAAAGTAATTTCTATTGTTGGAAGTGTAATTCATAAAGGACAACTAATGTTCTTCTGTTTATCCAAGAATATTTGAAATCCTAAGATTCCTGTGCAGGCCACTCTGTTTAATCCTTATTTGACTATGTGCCAATATGCGACAAACATACAAAGGTAAAGGAAAACAGCTATGTAAAAAATTACAAACAATAAACAGATGCAAAAAATTAATAAGCATCATAATCACTGTCCGTTCCCAGCCCAAGTCTCAAATGGAAGACAAGTATTACTGGGTTTTCTTTTTACAATGATGGCACTGCAGCAAATCATAACATTATTAGTGACATAGTATGTAACAATAAGGGACAAAGTATTAATGAAAAGTACAAGTGCTACTAAGAACCTGAGCCCAATATGTATATATTTGTTAATATACCTATGACATCAGTTAGTTTGTATTAAATTTTGTTAGACATCGTGCTGAACATATAACTTGTCCACAAAAATAATTGATCCCTATTTATAGCTGTGGAATTCAATATATTTGATTTTTTACCTGGTCCTTGACTATCTACTGCTATACTGCAGTACCTTCGCATGACGTCCAATCTGACCATGCAGCTATGCACTTGGTTTAGCTCAACCTTGTGGAGACACAGGTATGTCTGTCATCTACCTCCAACTCACACAGTCAAGATCATTGTATTTGTGGAGGTCTGAGTCTTTTGAAACTAGACAGGTAATACTAGCTCTAAATGGTTAATAACAAAAGGGTGTAGTAATGTGGCTTTCTCATATAACAGATTTACTCATGGATAGCAAATCATTATTGAGCACTAACAAAATAGCAGTTCTTCTATCTGACTCTGTAGGGAAATAACATTGAACACAAAAACCTAGCTCAGTGATCTCGAATAATTTAATATGCAAGATGATCACAGGAGAGTGAAATAAGTTCTAGAGCTTCCAGTAGCTATTTAAGGATGCTAGGCAGGTAAATGCTGAGGTCTAATTTTGTCTTATATGCTTTCCTCTGGAGGGAAAGATATGATGCACTTGATGCAGGAATGTATCACCTGTAAGAGATGATTGTATTAGGACTTTCCAGCAAAAGAGAAGAAATAAGATAAATGTATGTGTTATAGGACTCAGCTCAAACAGTTATGAAGGGCATCAAGTCACATGATCTGCCATCCACGTGCACAGAATGAGGACAGCAGGCAGATTAGTCAAGTTCAAGTCCTGAGAACCAGTTTTGCCAGGAGTAGAAGCATATTGCAGCTTAAGGAAATTTATCCTTTCTTTACCTTTCTTTTCTATTAGGGTTTTGTTGGGAGCCTGGATGATGGCTGCCCATAATGTGCAAGGCTATCTTCTCCACTCAGCCTACCTATTCAGACATCAACCTTTGTTGATCACCCCAGAAATAATCATTTCCTCTTTGTCTGGACATCTCATACACTGTGAAACTAATGCATAAAAATTAGCCATATGGGAGGGATCTGACCTAGTTAAATAGAAGAAGAGGCATATCTGAGAGACTCAGACAGGATCAGGGAGCAACACAGGCTGAACACCTGGAAGAAGGGAAAGGACACACACCCTGATACCAGGAAAAAAAAAAAAAAGAAAAAGAAAAAGTCAGGTGGAAAGAGACTTGTAGAGTAAACAAATATATATGTGTAGTAGTTTAAAAGAGGGGCAGCAGGACCTCTCTCCACACCCCCAAGGGGAACAGCCATTTGAGATGTTTCCAAATAAACTGGTGGGTTCCTAGCAGTGCAACAGAGTCCAACCACACAGGATGGACTTGGTGTGCACAGGCCCCTCCTTACCACTACATTCCCCACTCCAAACAGAGAGGAGACTGCAGCTTGTAGCATTGTCACAGACACACACCAAGGCCAAGTGACCAGGGACAAAGGCTGATCCTTCTTTCCACTTGTTGCTTATTCTCAGACTAGGAGATGGGAAAGGCAAGCAATGACTGGCTTCGAGTCCCCAGTTTTGGACCCAGGGCACATTTGAGTCCCCACTGGGAGCCTGGAGCTTATCCTCTGCCAACTGGGACATTTCATTGGCACACAGAGCTAACACTGATCCAGTCTGCATCCAGCACTTGAGCCCATACTAGCTCTCACTGCCATGCTCCAGTCCTAGACCTTCCAGAGCTTTGGTCCTGACATCCTGCTCTCATTCCCAGCAATCTGTATTTGCACAGGGCATTCCAAGCCTGTGGAAACCCCCACATCTGAGCAGCAGCAGCGCTTCTGCAGCACCCGGCACTCTGCCTCCACTCTGGTGCAGCTGAGTGTTCACCTTTCATTTTGCCAGAGTCCCTGGCACAGTCACTGCCTAACACCATAGGCCAGTCCTCTACATGGTTGGGTGGCCAGGATTAAGTGCGTGACTATTCTACAGATTCTCTGAACACCTGTGAAATGCCACCCCATGCCCTGTGCCCTTGTACTCATCTTGGCATATTTGGCTCTTCTCTGAGCATCTGGAGTCAGCAGGCACCTCCACATGGTGTCCCAAGCCTGTCCCACTGCCTGGAACATACACTGATAACAAGTATCCATCCCTAGCCAGCAGGAAATCACCACAGGAACTGGTAACCAGGGCCCCATGCCTTTCCTAGACTGACTCCCCAGTGAGAACAGCTGCTGCAAAGAAGGGGTTAGGAAAGAGGTTCTCCTTAAGTGCATAACTTCAGGACTTCAGGTCACCTCACAGGCTATCAAGAGGGTCAAAGAGGAATGTAATTTGTAAGATTAAAGACTACTGGCCTGGGAGGAAAACACTTTTCTGGAACTTTCTTCTTTCTCTTTCTCCACCTGCACCCACTTCTTTTTTCCTCATCTATTGGCATGTTTCTGATTTTTGCTTTTTTTTTTTTTTGGCAGAGATTGAAGTTTTACCACCCATTTTCTTGTCCTCTCTCTTCTTCTTAATAATACTTTCTTTAATTTTTTTAAATAGACCTTCTTCTGATTTCTCTCTCCCCATTCTCTTCTAACTTTCTCTCTTTCAACTTGCTCCCTTAGCATTTCTTATTTTCTTTTCCTTTAGTTTAATCTCCACTCCGTTATTTATCCTTTTCCTAGTTGGTTGTCTGTTACTGTTATCTAGTACCTCTAATTCCTCTTTATTCCTTAATCAGACCTACATCAACCTTATGACCTTCTTCACATCTTCCATTTATTTATTTATTTATTTATTTATTTATTTATTTATTTATTTTGCGGAACCAGGGATTGAA
>NDGM011200765.1:0-11432 GCA_002564305.1 Octomys mimax | reverse complement strand
TTGCATATATACATAAATACATCTTTTAACTTGACAAAAATGGTGTACAAGTGATGTAGTGACAAAAGTATGCATGGGAGCGTGGGGAAACAGCTAACTTACATACGCAGCACCTACATACTTAAAGGGCTAGCTCTTAGGATGGATGGCCTTAACCTCCGATCATTTGCATTGGTCCCCTTGATAACACCTGGGGGACTCTGCCACAGCTCTAGGAAGAATTCTAAGTGACTAATCACAGCTAGAATCCATGCCATGGGGAAATATTTCGCGCACTAAAGAAAGGAAACACAAGAGATAGAAACGTATATTTTTTCATATATAGAATTTAAATTCCAGAATTTAAAAAAAAAAATAAAATTTGCACCCTAAAAGCTGAGACTCTGCCTCTACACAGAAAGCAATCAGAGGTTTCTAAATTTCCACAGTTGCACACTATGACACAGCCTTTTAGAACTATGGATAACTTAAGGGTTTTCTTTTTTCTTTTTTTAAACAAAACTATACTTGGGGAGAATCCCTGAAAATTGACATTTAAATCTCATGTTCTTGGTAGGCCAAAACCTACATGTTGCCAAAGATAATACTTTTTAAAAACATATGCATGTAGTTTCTTTTTTAAAAAATAATTTTATTGAGAAATAAATAGCAATGAGACAATTCTAAAACCAATTACTAGCAGTTTCAATAATTAATACATTACATATTGTTGTCTTAGTGGTTATACATTGTACAAGATGCAGACATGATATTCTGTCCACAGACACTATTAGAACAAATCTCTCTATTCACTGAATTAAGAGAATGCAGCTATATATCTATCCTATTTTGAATATACAGATACCAAATGGTCATTCATTTGTAACCCCCTTTTCTGTTTAGTTTTGTCAGAGAAGGGCATTGCATTGTCATAAGGCTCAAGTCAACAACTTCTGACATTGCCAGTCTTACGGAAAACCCACTACTATTATGGGCTACTGGACTATATTGGAATATTTTGCTGAATTCAGCATAGGTTCTTGAGAGTCGCACGTGGCACTGCCAGAAGCCCCTGGCCCCGTGGTTCTGTAAAGCAGCATCCTCCCCAAACTGCAAAAAAGCAGCAGACTATAAATGTAATCGCTGTGGCTATCACCTAAGACACCCCCTGCGGAGATCAAATTCTAAGGGCTGTCACGTTCACATGCACAGACATGTAGTGAGTCCCTGGCCCCTCCTAGGACCCTTAAAGAGTTTAATTACTGACTCCCATCTTTAATCTGAGAGACAGCACTAACTGACGAGACAGCAGGGCACACATGCTTTCACCAGGGAACAAATTGGAAATTAGCACAAACAAGATGTTTACTGTTTCCAAAGTATCTTCACTTATCTCAGTTTCTCGGATACCAGTTTTTGAATACTGGATCTATAAGAGAAGCTTAGTAACAATATGCTTTGTAATAACACCTTTAACATAAACATATACACTCACTGATAAACTGAAAACAAAAAGACAATGAGACAGTATGCTTCCTTGGAGATGCTTGATAGAACACTTGTAAGCAACTGAAAACAAAATTTCGTAAGACACAGCTGTAAAAATGTTGCTACCTTTATTCATCCTTTAAAAGATTTGTAAGAAATAAACTTGTGAACTGCATTTAAAATGAATACCCAAAGAATTCCAAGTATGCAGGGTTATATGGACTGCCATTCTTCCCACTGGATTTTTAAACAATGTTGAGACACAGCTATTTGAACGACTCCAGCCCCATCACTTAACACTGTTCAAAATGTCAAGAGCCATATTGCACCCCAGTGGCCTCTCCTCAGCAAATAACACATCCTTTGAAGTTCAAATACTCCTAAATGATGCCAAGTGAGAATTCCTTGTACAGTCAAATTTACCTAAAAGAAGTCAATCTCTGATATCACCACTAGGAAAAAAGCCTTTTTATTATCAAACCTTCTGAATTTTTCAGTTTTAATCTTCTAAATTGTTTCCTAATTAAGGAAACCCACACTCACTCATCTACTTATGGTGATGTCACTTTTCTTAGCTTGATGTTTCTGAGGAATAATTATTAACATATCATAAAAAATTCTATAGAAACGAAGGTTAATCATCAAAAACCTGACAGAAACATTTTATTTCGCATGACACCTCGCACAGAGCTGCCACTCCAAGGGCACTAACACGTGTTTCATTTGACAAATCATGTAATTCCCACAATCACTTTGACTATAACCACTTTCTGGGCCATGGTTTATATGCTGTCTCTCTCTGATATCACAAAATGCCCCAGCAAAGAAATGAAGAAACAAAAGCCTGCATCGAATTATCATCAGCAAATAACATTTCCTCACCAAACACTAAGGTACTGGATACCGCCGCTCTGTCCTCAAGCAGTGTGTCACAGGCATAACCTTCAAAGAAGTAAATGCACATGCAATTTGATTCCATAATAAAATGCAATCTCGATCCAGAGTTAGAATTTTCACTTCTTTCTCTTTTCCATACTAATTTTCTAAACATGAGCACATCAAAATCTGTCTCCGTCTCAGCTTTAAGATAATAAATGCTCTTTGTTCAGATTAACTGCACTTATGAAATGCCCTCAACTAAAATAAAGTATTCTTCAAATATGATAGGAACTTTAACATCAAATCCTGACGAAAAATCTCTTGGCGCTTCAGCCCTCTTCTAAGCAGTCCTATGTATCTAGATTTACTCTACTACTTCTCATTTATCTATAAAGAAAACTGATTGCAGTTATAAATCCAAAATAGTAATCCCAGAAAGTTTCCTAAAGACTGAAATGAACATTTATACCTTTTATTCTAGGAACTTTGAATACCAGAGAAAGTGACAAATGTGATGAAAAAGCTGAGTTTCCAGAGAGAAGATGAGCGTTAAGAGCGATGGACATAAATGTGATAGTGCTGCATCATGTTAGAAGTAACAACCTAGCAAATGCAGCCCCAAATCTCTGAGGCAGAAGTCTTCAACCTCTATGATCAGTGAAGACAAATCTAGTTAACAAACAGTTCAGTCATTGCATACATCCAAGGAAAACAAGGCATTTGAACGATTAGAAAGGAGACCTTTAGGAAAGGTGTTTCAAAGCTTCCAAACTTGTATATATAATGCAGAAACAATGAACACCAGTCCGAAAATAAAGACATATAAATATGAATATGCTATGAAAAGTTTTTTTTTAAAAAAGGTAAATTTGGGTGAAATTCTATACACCAATGGGAAATCTATCAGCAATTTCATGGGTTCTTACACCAAATACTTTACCTGCACAAGCACAGGTAAGAACCAAATGTTGTGAGAGATCCTGCTCGTAACAAAGGTGAGCAGCTGTTACAGTTGTGTTGCATACTACATGCCGGTGTCTGGTACTATTCATAATTCATATTGAATAAAGCAGTTAACTCCTCAAAAGGACATGATAGTCAAACCTTCAAAGAAACCATCCAACCCAGCACACAATTACCCCTGTACTTAGCCAAAATATTACACCTTTTTCATTTCATGAAAAGCAGAAGGCAAGCAGTCTTGATGACATGTCACTCCATTTTTTGCAACTAAGTCCCTAAATGAGGACAGCTATTCATAGAGGAGAGGTCTTTATATCCAATAATTCACTGGCTTTTTCCTTCAAGACTGCCACACTTGTCACTTTTGTGAAGCCATTAAATTAAGTACATAAAGTTAATGCAACACTCGGCTCCCAAGGGAAAACCAAAAACTTTAAGAGATGAATTGAATGCTAGTATGTTAAAAAACACTTGGGGCAAGAATCATAAATTTATAAGAATGGAGCTTTACCAGACAGAGATATTTTTTAGAGTGCCTTTAGGATCAACTTTGTCTTTTCCTAATATTACGAAGGTGCCTGTTTCAGAGATAATGCACCCTAAGCCTATGAAAAACAGCTCCACTGTCCTGGGCATTTTTAAAAAGTGCTTTTAAGAAGTTCCCAATAGATCAGGAGGACAAAACCATGCTTCCTGCTCATGCTGGAATCCAAAAGGTTGCAGTTGTTTCAGAATCACAGCAGTAGAGAATCCAGGACCTCAACAGGGGTACTCCAGCACTGAGAAACCAAAGGCACAGGACAGTAGCCTGCAGGATCCTCAATGTAACGTGTGTGCGTGTGTGTGTGTGTGCGCGCGCGCGCATGAAAACAACAAGAGACAGATGGCTGGCAAGTGATTTTCCCTTCGGCATTTCTACATGCCTATCCAGTCTTGTATTTGGGTCATCTGTTACGGTCAATATGAGTGACAGGATCAGTGGGTACAAAGCAAAGCAGTCCACACTGACTTCACTTCATAATTTCAATTTTCCAGTAAGGGAAACACTCAGTCAAAAGAGCAAAATGAACCATTTGCAAAGAGATACATTTAAACAACTCACTCTTTAGATGAGTAAACCACATCTAAAGTAGTTCCTAACTCCATTTTTTCACTCTATTATAAACTCTAAAGGAAAAATAAACAGTAAAACAACACTTTCTACACTTTGTCTTCTAATAATGACCTGATAAGATAAGCTTTGATACAAGGCAAATGGTTCCATTTAACTCCTTAGCAAGGCTTCCTAAATATGCATTTACCAGTCATGCCACCAGTGGGTAAGTACACTGGAGTTTTAAAACTACCAGTTCCAAGGCAAAAGTATTGGAGAGAAGCTTTTAGCCAGAGATTAGCAGAATGATTGATCACCTCACAAGGGATTCTTATCATATCAGGTCCAAAATCCAAACTAACAATGACATTAAAAGACCAAGAAGAAGGAGTTCAGTACTTTTAAGGGAGAGGGAGTAGATTTTTAAAAATTATTTATTTTAAATCTTCTGTTCTTTCCTTAAAATAATGACAGTTAAAATCACAATGAAGAAAATCTTAACTAGTGTTCCAAATGAAAAACTAATCCAGGAATGTACTACAAAGAGTTTTAGGTATTTTATCCTTTTGTAGTGGTGACTGAAACCAGGAACTTTACACTAAGCTACTCACCAATCCTATTTATTTTTGTTATTATTTTGAGACAGGGTCTTGTTAAATTGCCCACGCTGGGCTGGAACTTGCGATCTTCCTGCCTCAGCCTCCCAGACTGCCAGGATCCATCATGCACCAGGTACTTTTCCACTAGAGTGGAATTTCTGCTGTGGAAATGTTTCTCCAACCTTCACACAATTATTGAGCAAAAGAATAGGTAAGATACCTAAAAGTAATGTTAGTGATCAAGGCTGGGTATAGTAAACCCAAGACAGACAATAGAAAACATTTCAAGCATTGTCCACAAATAACATTCCCTTTCTTCAGGAATTATTCTGCCTACATGAGCATTAAAATATACAGAAATTACATTACCTTATTTATTTGCCTGTATGTCATAAAAGGGCATCGATTAGATAATATAAGCAAAATGAAATCAGACTTCAAACATTTGTTATTTACCTTTGTTTTCTCTGAAGTAAGCTGACTCTTCTCAGAGTTATCTCCATGAGAAACTTACAGCAGTATTATTTCAAAAAAGAAAGGGGGGAAAATGATGCCATGTCTTCCCCAACAAACATAAGCAAGCACAGAATTTTGGGTGAGCGAGTTTTTTCCACTGCCCTAGACACCAAATTTCTCTAGAAAATAAGAGCAATTACTTCACGGAGTCACACACAACATGACATAAAATGTGGCAAAGGCTGCATATTTATAATCCCGGTGTTCTTCTAACCACCACTTAAGATTCAATACAGTCATTACACTACATTGAAAGCTAGGGAAGAGACAATAAAGTAGGTTTTATGATCCGATACTGTGAACTCTACTCTTCCCCTGTTTGGTTCAACACATCTCAAGTTGAGCCCAGAAACACTTGTGAAATATTAAATTTTACCATAGGGAAATTGATTTTTGCTTTAAGAAAGTTTCATGTTACCACTTAATTTCAACCATGCTACATCAAACATTGAAAGTAATTATATACAGTTTATAAAGTCAACTTGATCACTATATTTAAAAGAAATGATAAGTTCGAGAAGTACCACAGCAATAAGGTTTGAGCTAAAGCAAGATGTGGCCCTCCTAAAGTCAATGCCAGCTTCTTCAGACTCAAATGCAGTCTTGATTTAGTTAGGCAAGTCAGGCCTGAGAGCAACCTCTCGCCTTGCACACTGCTCTCTTCGCTGGCAGCACTGGCCTTCCTTTCTTTCAGAACTGAGTTTCTCAAAAGTTCCTGGGGGGCAGCAGAATCCACAGATGCAATTTAAGCAACATTTTAAATGTGAATCTTTGTGGTCTTAAATGGAGTGGTAGAAATAAACAATTATCATCCTGCAGCTCCCAGTCAGCTACAGTACTTGGATAGAAAATACGTAAGTCGCAATTGTGAGCACACCTTCGTAATGAATCATGTTAACATACTGTGCAAAACAATAAATGAGTACTCCATAAACATGTCATAATTCCTAGGGTTCATAAAACTGAAGTTTGCTACTCTTAAGATTTCACATGCTAAAGAACATGTGTTTGCACAGGCAGTTGCGCTAAGAAACCAAAGTAAAGTAGACTTTCTAAATTGTAGCAAAATATGATTCTTATTTTAGCCCTCAATATTGTATCAGCAATAAGGTCTATACATCATATGCTATCAAGCATATGATAGAGGAAAATCATTCCACTAATGTCATCTTTGTAGCTCAAAACTACAAGTGAGGAATTTTAACACTCAATTTGACCTGCAGCATGTGAAGAACTTGTAACAACTGGGAATCATCAAAGCACAACTCATTTATCATCACACTCGCACCAGTCTCCCCAAGTTACCAAAGCCTAACATTTCTGATCCATGACTCAGGAGCCCTGAATAAGCATTAGATCCACAGAAAAATGTAGTTTAATTTTCGCCTTAATTTTCAAACAATATTTTCTCCTGCCATGAGCTCTTTAAAGAACTGGATAGCAATTAAGATTAGGAACAGGAATGAAAGAAGAATGCTTGATTCATCATAGTCTTCTAAAATTGTGACAGTGCTACAATTTTTTTTAATTAGCTTTATATTCTTGCTTTAAATGCCTACTTTTCAAACTGTCCCCAACAGAGCTACTTCACCACCACCACCACCCCAGCTCATTTTAGTGGAAAGCCACCCACCTTTGGAAACAAAGGCTTTTTCCATCAATGTCCTAGAAATAGCACATGCACCATCACACAGAATTAGAAGAGAAGTATCTTGGCTCATCTCACTCTTACAACATTTCTCAATGTGCAGTGCAACTGTTAAAATCAGTAGGCTGTTTAAAAGTTGAGGAGAAGTTTATGCCTACCAGTGCCTTCCCATCAACTAGGCTATGACAGACACTACATAAAATGCATTAAGAAGGGCTTGTGGGCTATTTTTGCACCTATTATCAGGTGATTTCATAGCAGGCATGTGGCTGTGAACCAAGAATCGCTGATTTAAGGCTTCCTTCCCAGAGCATACTTTGAGCAGTAGGGTGGGCACACACCAGAGAATGCAGGACAGGGCTAATTACCACCAGGAGAGGAGTCTGCCTTGCCTCCCGCACTATCAACCACTTTGCTTAAGTTCACTCACTGCCTCGCCCTAACCCTGGGGACCCATTCACTTTCCCTAGCCCAGAGAGGCTGTTGAAAAGCTGTCAAAGTAAATCTGTGCTCACTTTTTGGATGGTTTAATTTCAATAGAGCATGAAACACCCCAGGACGTTTAATAAGTTTAGCCAGGCGTGCTGTTCTCCCTAATATATTTTAATTATGCATCTGTTTTAATTGTAATCAGATTAAGTCACCGGAAAGGCACAAATTGGAATTTTCCCTAATGGCTATTGGAGCTTTTCACCAGTTTCTAAACACTAACAACGTTTAAAAAATAGGTAGAGACACCAGCACAACTGTGACATTTTCCGGGAATCAATGCAGTTTCTTTGACAACAGAGTTCGAGTCTCATTAGCCATCCAAACTAACTCAAAAGCACAAGACAACTTCGGTCTCTAGGGGCGTCTTCTTCCCCAATTAGCACAAGAGAATCAGTAATGTCTAATGCAAAACTTCCAAACAGAAATGAAAGCCGCAGCCTCCTAAAGTGCGGCCCCATAGACTGGTGAGGGAGGCTGTAGGGGGCTAGGGTGGATGGCGGAGATGCCATCAGCGGCGCTACCTTTGCCCACAGTGAAACAACCTGCACGTCAAGAGGGAAAGTTGAACCAAAGAACGATCTGTCTTTTCACTTTTCTGGCAACTGTCAAAACTTGCGCTTGCACTTGGGGAAATAAAAGTGTCTTATCAATAAAAGGAAACGGTACAGGGAAGATCTATTAGGGGGCAGAGAGCGGCTTCCTTCCAGCGCAGACGTAAAATCATTTAATGTGCTTTTGTAGCACCAAGAAATACCTAAGACTTTTTCCTCTTTTTTTTTTTTTTTTTTTTTAAGAAAAATACGTTCATTAAACAGTTCCCCCTCAAATTGCCAGGATTTCCGCTAAGAAACTTAAGCGCCTGCCAACAGGCGAGAAGCAAGAGGCTGAACCTGCTGCAAACTCAGAGAGGAGCGGAAACTCCCTCGGTCCGCCCCGCGCTCGCGTCCCGCGCGTCCGCCCTAGGTGTCGAGGTTCGAGCGTCGCTAACCCTTCGGGCGTTGAACCAGCCCCTCAAGGTGCACCCCGAGCCCGAAAGCCGGAGCTCGCCGCCAGGTCCCCAGGCGCGGCCATCGCCCCCTTACCTGTCATCGTAGCAGAAATCCGCACTCAGGGTGTTGAGATACAAGGCGAGCCCCAGAGCGCTGCTCACCAACTCTGCAATCATCTCTCCACCGCCTTCCCTCCGGCTCGGCTCCCAGCGCGAGGGCAGCAGCGGCAACAAAACACAGAAGCATCAATCCCCACCTTCCGCCGCCTTCTCCTCCCAGCTTCACTTTTCCCTCGCTTCCCCACCCTCGCGCCGCGCCCTCCCTCGGGTCCTTCCCATCCGCCGCTCCTCTCCTCCGCCTCCTCCTGCGCCCGCTCCCAGCTCCCGCGTCCTCTCGCCTGCGGGCTCAAGCCGCGCTCCCCATGCCGGGCGCCCGCGGGCGGCGAGCGGCGAGCGGCGAGCGGCGAGCGGCGAGGCGATCGGGCTCCGCGCCCCGGCGGGTGCACAGCGTTGCTCCTCCGCGCGGCCCGGGCCCCCGCCCTAACCCATGGCAGTGAGGGGCGCCCTAGGTGCGGAGTGGGACTCGGCGGAGGGGCGAGAGTGCGGCATGGGGGCCGAGGGGCCGGACCGAGCCGGGCTGTGGGACCAGCCGGAGGAAGGGAGACCGAGGCGGGAGGGCGGGACGGGGCGGGCCGCCTCCCCGCGCCGCCTCCAGGCGCACTGCTGCGGGGCGCTCCGACGGACTCGCGCTGCCCGGGCGGCGGCGGCACATTCACTCTTTATTAGCTCCCTCCCTGCCCCAGCCCGCGCTCCCGCGAAGTGAGAAGCAGCGGCTGGGGACGCCAGGAGCTCCCGCGTGGGGCTTTCGCCGCGGCCCCCGCGCCTGCGTGGCCAAGCCTCCATCGCGGCCCCGCCCCGCCCAGGCCCCGCCCACCGGGCCGCCGGAGACTCCGCCCCCGAGCAGCAGGCTCCTCCCACGCGCCGCCCGCCTCCCTCCCGTTTCTTTCACCTTCGATTTCTGTCTAGGAAGCCCCGGGGACAAGGACGCCGCGGAGCCGCCCGCGCGCCCGGGGAGGGGCGCTGCAGGAGAGCGGACGCCCAGGAGGAGGCGGGCCCGGCCCGGGCTGCGGGTGCCTAACGCCGGCGGGCGCGACTCTGACCCGCCGGAGAGACTTCGGGGACCCGGAGCGAAAGCCCAGGTTTGGCGAAGGCTGCGGCCGGGACTGCCACCGACGGGCCCGCGCTTTCTCACGCCCGCCGCGAGGCGGGAGCCGGAAGGAACCGGAGAGCCGCGGGGACAGCTTGGGAGGCGTCTCTGGACCGAGAGTGAGGCTCCTAACCTACCCTGACGGCGACCCCGGTGTCAGTGGAAAGACGTGTGAGGAGAGAACTGTTCCCTCAGTAGGACTGGAAAGAAAGGATCCGAGAGCCCGCGGCGAGGGCGCCTGCCCTGGCCCGGGACCCTCGCGCTGAGCCGCGTGGGCGACGCCGGGCTGCGGCCGCCGCCGCGCTCTCCTCAGGGCGAGGGCGCTTTCCTTTCCGCCCGGATGCAGACTGGGTGGAAGGCGTCCAACAAGATGAAATACGGGCTAGAAGAATGGCCCGGGTAGGACGAGAGCTGGGTACTAAAGTTGCGAGAGCAGAGCGGACCGCGGGCTGTGCGCCACACCTCCTCCTGGTTTGTCCTCTGGGCCAGGCTGGTGGCGCGCTTGGACCGAGATGCGCACTACTGCAGCGCCCCCTGCTGCACCGCAGCCACAGGGCAAGGTGATGTCCGCGCTGATGGACTTGACTCCATGGAAAGAACAGCTCTCTCAGGAAAGGACAGCGAGCCTTGGAGCTCCCGTATCCCTGACAGTGAACTGAACAGTTTGGGAGCCTACAAAACAAGACTGCCTCATTTCCTGACTTTACGAGGAAATCTGTGAAGACTGAAGAGCCGCAGATAAAGTGATATTCATTATGCACAAAGGAAGATTGGGTGCCCGGGGAAGAACAAAAACAACTAGAAAGGAAGTACGTCATTAAAGGCAGTGATTGAGTCTGTTCATTGTTTAGAAGTGTTTAAAGTCATATCAATTGATCCATGAAGGTCCTCTGTGTCTGGTGGGCTTATATAAGTATTGTAGTATGCTTAGAGGAGTCAACATGTCTAAAGTAGGGTCCTGTAAAGTCCAAAAGAAGTGTTGGCTGTTATTATTAGTCTCCAACTTCCTCTTTTACCGGTTACCTAAACCTAGGCACCTATCTCCAAAAATACATCCCACTCTACCATATTTCTCCAAGTAGTCTCGATTCCTACATAGACTAATGCTGTGGCCTTCCACGTGGTCTCCTCTACTCGGTAATCCCTCCTTCCGCCTTAACTTAAGACGCAATACAGGAGATTTTGAAAACTGAAAACTCCACTTGAAATGTCTGGAGACTGTTCATTGCACGCTAAATACAGCACCAGTTCTTACCGTGGTTCCTTTGGTCCTAAGCAGCTCTACCCTTCACCACATGTGCACAAGGCATACATCTTCTTCCTCAGGCTTTCTCTGGCTCCTTCTCATCATTAGGTCTTAGCTTAAATGCCACTGCCTCAAAAAGTCTTCCCTCGCTCACTCTAAAGCAGACACACACACACATCAGTCTTTGTTCCACCACCCTGTATTATTTTCTTCAAAGCATGCATTAGAATCTACAAATTCTGCTCAAATAGAAGTTCCCTGAAAGTGAGAACCTTATCAATCTCATTTTCCACCTAATACCTATAGCCTATATCATCTGGGCTTGTTTAAAAAA
>NDGM011200762.1:0-11820 GCA_002564305.1 Octomys mimax | reverse complement strand
GCGGGGTTAGAGACAGCTGAGATGATAGGAATCAGGAGACAGTAGGGCTTAAGGTGACCTCACTAATTAATTCGTTAAACCGCCATTGCATTGCTGGAATTAAATCTACTTGTTCATGACGTGGCCCGCATTTCATAAACTGCAGAATTCCGTTTACTGGTATTTCATTGAGGATGCTAAGCTACCTGCTCGTGAGGAAGACTGGTCTGCAGCATTCCTCTGCGCAAGCTGGCCACCAGGCCTGGTGTTGGGGACGCCTGGCTGCCAGGCCTTGTGGGTGGGGTTCTTCTTTTCTCTTTGCAGGAGGAGGCATGGGATTCCGTTGCCAGCTGCATCTGAACAACCAGATGGATTTGCAAGGACAGCTGTCTGGGCCTGGAGATTATTTGTAGAGGAGTTTTTAATTTAAATTTCAGAGTAAATTTGTTGTCTAGTTATTAGTTTTCAGATTTTCCATTTTTCTGCATCAGCTCTGGGAGGCGGAGCTCTCTAGGATTTATTTTTGATTTTGTGCGTCTTACCCCAATTGCTCAATTGGGTAGACTGTCACCATTTCCCTTCCTAAGCCCATGCTATCTCTTCAGCGTCGTTCCTCTTGGCTGCCTTCTGCTGCGCGTGCTTTCTGGACACACCTCCTCATGGGTCTCCACACTGTGGGGGTCGCCGTGACGCCATCTCTCGGTTACTCTTCTCTCATTGCTGGGACAAAATCCCTAACACCCTAAATTAAGGGAGGAAAGGTTTATTTAGCTCACAGTTAGTGGAGGTTTCAGTCCATACTCGGCTGGCTCCAANGCAGAGCGGCACATGGCAGAGGTCAGCAGCTCGTGGCTACACAAAACAGCCAAGAGCAGAGGAAGGAGCGGCAGCTGGCGGCCTCCTTCCCTCCCTTGTACTGCATTCAGGCTGTCTGGCCCAGGGCGGGTGTAGCGCTCACACTGATAATCCCAGCGTTGGATCATGAATTAGTTACGAACTCTAGAAGCTGCCTCATGACTGCAGGAGGCTTTGGGGGACACCTAGACCCCAACCACAGCACACCGAGACCCCTCAAAGGCCACACATGCACGGTGACCTTCCCCACCATGCACCAACCCCACTGGCTCTGTGCTTCTCTTCGCTCCATCTTCTTTCTAAGCTCTTGCAGTCCATTCACTGCACCTGTCCTAATTTTTTAAGATACAGACCTAGGCAGTTCATTCACTTGTAGCGCACTCTCTTTGTCAACACAAGTATTTAAGGATTTAAATTTCCCTCTAATTTCCATCTTAGCTGCAAACTTTCCTGTTGCTTTTTATTATCATTCATTGAAAACACTCTCTAATTTCTTTGCATCTTCTTAATTCTGTGGACTATGTAGCAATGCATTATTTAATTTGTGAATGTTTGTAAATTTCCTATGTATCTTTAGCCTACTGATTTCTAGACTAATTTTGATGTGGCCAAAACCACATGTCTGGTAACCTAGGTCTCAGAAACGCACAGGCACTTCTTGGGGTGCAGCAGGTGACCAACTTCAGCATGTTTTCAGTGATGATGGTTTCTGGTCTGGGCAGGAACTCGACCAGGGGCTGGGCCCCTATGCCCAGGGTGGAGGCTGTGTTGTCAGAGGCCTTGACCCCTTTTCAGGGTCAGCACCCTTTTCTTGTGATGGGATGGATGGAGGCTGCAGGTTTGCCCTCTGCAGGCCCTGAACATACTATGTAGTAGCTCAACCCTGTTATTACCCTGCTGGAGCAGCCACAAAAGACAAGTCAGCAAATGTGCATTCCTTTGTTTCAATAAAACTTTATTTATAAAGTTTCAACCATAGGTCTCCGTTTGTGGGCCTTGGAGTTAATATTTTTCTTTCATTTACTGAGAGTCTTGTTAGAGAGTCTCACTATGATATTTTGATTGTCCTTTTAATTCTGTCATTTTCATTCATGGATTTTGATGATCTTCTTCTATTGGGTACATGCAACTGGAATATTGTTAGAAGTGTCTGGAAGATAAACATTTGGTCATTACCAAGTGTCATGTTTTTACTGGTTAATGCGTCTTGTGTTAAAGTTCACCTTATCTCGTAGTGATTAAACCCAGCTGTCCCTTGATTAGTGCTGTAGATGATTTTGCTCTTTATAGTTTAATTTGTCTATGTTTTTATATCTAAGTCATGTAAATTTTCTCTAATATTGTTTTAATTTCATATTTTATTTCTGCAAAGCAATCTTTGAGTATTTTGTCCAGGACAATTGAGCTATGATTGGCAACCTTTTTCTCACACGATTCACGTTTGCCTTCGTTGGAACCTTTGCACTAACAAGCGCTAGTCCCCCTTTGTGTGCCCATCCTACCGGTGTGTTGCTGGAATGAGGGCACTGATTTTGCAGTCAACACTGGGTAGTGGATGGAAACAGCCCCAGAGGAGCGGACCCGAGTGGGGTGTGGAGGCGGCCCATCCTGTGGGGTTGGGGAGCCCCAGCGGGGCGAGGCTGTGGACGCTCTGCAGTGCAGGAGACGCGCCCTTCCTGCCTCTGCCGTGTGCTTCCTGGACTCCAGCCCATGAAGGCCCTGTGTGCCCCTAGAGCACAAGCGAAGGGCGCTGCTGCAGCTGAGCGCCTTAAGGAGGCCAGCCGAGGCCCATCTGTGTGAGACAGGCCGCATAGCTCCGCGCAGGGTGGACATTCAGAGTGGGCTTCTGCACAGCAGTGAGAATGGATGGTCCCCAGCTGCGCTCACAGCGAGGGCAGCCTCGCACATGAAATGTTGCATTAAGAGAAACAGGTGAAAGTGTTCACGCTGTTTCTAATGCAGCCTGCGAACTCTCCCTTTGCTGATAGCGAACACAGCAGAGCTGGGGGTGTGCAGAGGACGGAGGACTTGTGGGGGTCTCTGCAGTGGCCGGGCCGTGGGTGGTCCTCCAGCTGCATTTCCGCTACATTTTGTGCCTCATTAATAAGTACTCCGGAGAAGTACAGTAAGCAAGCCACAGAAACACCCGGGCTGGCCAGATGGAAGGCCAGGACTGCGCCGCTGCCGGCCAATGGTTCAGCGCTGCAGTTAGTCACAGGCTGACAAAGACGGTGTACGCAGCCCAGGCCGACCCCTACCTGTGGCAGGGAACTGTGACAGGGCCGGGAAAAGCCCTGAGAAACCCACCACACTGGTGCAACACATTGCTCTCGGAGCTGGCAAGATCCAGAGACAAATGACCGAGGGCAGGCGGGAGCTGAGCTCCAGAATCCGCCAGGTGCAAAGCGTGGCGGAAGATCTGCAGAGGAGACGCCCAGCCTCAGTCGGAGGTGCACGTCCTCACACTGCCACGTGCTGGTGTGGCAGGCGCACGGGGCGCCCAGAGTGCCCTCTCTCAGTGTCAGGACCTGGAGCGTGAGCTAGAGACACACACACGCGCACACATGCACGCTCACTGCGGGGGCAATGGTCCTCCAGAACGGCGACATCTGGAAGCATTACAGTGCTGGGTCCACCAGCAGAAGAACAGGGTCTCACAGGGCACAGCAGCGCATGCCTGCAACCCTGAGGCAGGAGGATGGCTGTGAGTTCCAGACCAGCCTAGGCTGCATAGTAAGTTTCAGGGCCAGCCTGAACTACAGAACAAGACCCTTCTCAAAAACCCCAAAAGCACAGGGTCCTCTACGCATGGCTACACTTGCCACAGTTCCAGTGCCCCAGCGCAAGCCCAGTGTGGAAGACAAAGTGTGAGCCCTCTAGGACGGAGTGGCCGGGACTGCCACACTGTGTGGTGCTGAGAGGGAGGGAGGGACTCGGCTGTGAGTCCTTGGCTCGCAGCACTGTAGGGCGTGCTCGAGGGGCCATGGGCACTGCGCGAGCCGCTGTGTGTTAGTGTGTGCTCTACTCTAGTAGCATGGCTGTTCCTCCTGCACTGCACCTGCTCTGAGGCTTGCAGCTCCTCCCAGGTGTGCTACTGCAGGCCAGGTGCCTCTGGGGCTTGGGGCTGTGCCTGCACTCAAGCCTGCCCTGAGGATTTGGAATGGGTCCCCCATGGGCAGTGGGGGTGCTGAGTCTACACAGTGGAGCGCATGCCTGCTCTGGGGCCTGGGTAGAAGTGATTGCAAAGTGGACCACAGCTTCATTTGCTCCCAAGCCCCGAGTCCTGAGAAGCCCTGTGTTTCAACTCTCACACATGCTATTTTGGTAAGAATTAAATTGAATTCCAGAGGGCAGGGTTGACAGTGCCCTGGGGAGTTGGTTGGTGGGCATGAGCTGCATCACTCTGAGTGGGAATCATAGGTCAGCAGGAGACATCACTGCCTACCAGAGATGGAGATGAGGAGGCTTCAGTGCCCATGGAGCGGACAACGGAGTGGGGTCCCTGCTTCCAGGATGCCTGCCGTGTGAGGGACATCAGCACGCTTTACTGGCTTGGGGCGGGGACAACTGGGCAGTGGAGCTTGCCCCTGGGGCCACTGCTGTGCTCTTGGGGCCCTTACCCCTGAGAAGCTCCCTTTCTGCAGGGAGCAGGATGAATCTGGCTGTGCCCAGCTGGCACAGTCCTGAGCCCCTGGGGGTGTCACCCCTCTTCCTCCCAGAAGACGAGCAGCCTTACTTGCCCATCTGGCTCGGCCTCCCACCTGCCCGCCTGGCCCCACCCACCCTTCCCTGTGCCCCTGTCACCCCGGCCCAACCTGGGCTCCTGCTGCCCACTCTGGAAAGCACCTGGGGTCTCCACGAGGAACTGAGATGAGGGGTGGTCAGTGCACTTCCCCTTGGCTGCTTCGTGCAGCTGCCTCCCCCAGTGGCCCTTTGTCTGGGAGATATGGGGATTCCATCTGGGTTTTGGGGGCCCACTTGTCGCCCCCAGGAGGAGAGCCTCAGCTGGCCAGCTGTGGCTGCCTTTCTTCTGGTTGGCTGCATTCCTGGCCTTTTCTTCCTCTCCTCTCCTTCCCCCACCAGGCTCAGCAGTGGGGGCCCGTCAGCTGGGCGCTCAGTCCCTCCCTGCTCCACCTCCCCAGGGCCCTCTTTCCTGGCCCTGTGGCATGTGGCCTGGGCATGAGGACACTCAGGAGTCAGTGTCCAGATCAGGGCTTGCCCTGGTGGGGTGCGATACTAAGACACCACCTCCTCCCCCAAGAAGTGGTGGAAATGAGCTCACTTGGGATCGGGGTCTTTGCAGATGGAGCCAGGTAGAGAGCGCCGAAACTTGGTAGCTTGGTCACCCAGATTAGCCCACTGGGATTCCCTAGGCCAAGTGACAGCTGCCCGTAAACAGTGCAGGGGGAGCTGGGGAGAAAGCCAGGTGAGGACAGAGGAGGTAGGGAGGGGCCCTGAGCCCATGCAGTTGTTAACCCAGTAACTGAGGACTTCCGGCCTCTGGACTGGGTCTGTGGCAGGGGTGCTGTGTGGGGTGTGGAGTGCCCCACGTGTCATCCACAACAGCAGCCCATCCTCTGGGCCCATCTTTTCTCATTGCTTCAGGACACTACATGAGCCCAGTGCGGGACAGCTGTGGGGCTCCTCGGGTGGCATGGAGGTCAGCCAGGGCCAGGGCCAAGAGCTAAGAGCACTGCCCATGCACACTCAGCCTTCCCACAGCACTGTCCTGACCCGGGGTTTGTCACAGGGTGCTCCTGGGGAGGAGCGCAGGTTCTGACCGCTGCTTCCTGAGTCCCTGGAGAGAGGGGAGCAAGGCAGGAGGGTGGCCCTCGTGCTGCCACTGTGGCCTTGACCTGTTTGCCCAACCTGGGTCTCTGTTCCAGCCTGAGAAGGTCCTAGAGAGCCTGGGAAAGGGACACCTGGAGGTCTCTTTGGGTGCTGGGGGCCAACCTTTTCTATAGTGGAAGTGGGGGATTATGAAGGCCAGGAGTTACCCAGTGAGACTCGGGTGGCTTTCCTATCCATCCACTCATCCACCCACCTATACATCCATCTATCCAACCATCCATCCATCCACCCACCCACCCAGGCACCCATCCATCCATCCATCCTTCATCCATTCATCCATCATCCATCATCCACCCATCCACCACGCATCCACCCATCCACCCATCCATCCATCCACCCACCCATCCACCCATCCTTCCACTCACCAAACCATCCATCCATCCATCCATCAATCCATCATCCATCCATCCATCATCCATCCATCCTTCATCCATTCTTCATCCATTATTCATTCATCATTCATTATTTATTCATTCATTCACTCCAGCAATTTATGTAAGGACTGTTACTGGATTTATCCTACAGGAAGGACAAAGGGGCATTGGCCTCCGCCTCCTTACCTTCCCTCCTCCTGAGCTTTCCCTTTCAAGCACTGTAGAATGGCCAAGCAGGCAAGGACTAGTTCCAACCCAAGATGTGCAGGGACAGGATGAGGAGGCAGCTGTGCTGCAGACTCAGCATCTAGGCCCCAGGCAGAGTCTTGGGCTGGGGCGTTGTCACCGTGGCGATGTCCAGGCCTCTGCTCTGTGTCCTTCCTGGCTTTCCATGGGGCTTGGCATGTGCCCCTCTGCGTCAGGACCGGAGGCCGTTGGCCCGGCCGTGTGTGGTGGGCTGGAGCGTGCAGTGCTGCCTGCAGAGACTGCTCCCCAGCAGCAGCTCCTGCGTGGAGCAGATGTGGAACCCTGCTGGCTGCATTGCTGTTGGTGACCTTTGCCGAACGTCTGTATTCTTTCCTTTGGTTTCTGCTTCCTGGGAGTTGTTTTGTTTTGTTTTTATGTGGAGTAAGAAGGATTACACCTCATTAGGCATTGTCGCTGCCAGGGATTTAATTGCAGTCCCTTTCCTAGCGGTGCGGCATGTCTTTATTTACTGTCTACTGACTCTGAGCTGCGAGGATGCGCCAGCCCCGGGTGCGGCCACAGAGGGAGCAGCGGCGCTGTGCTGCTCGACCTTGGCCTTACCCTCGGAGCAGTGCGCTGCTCTGGGGCCCCTGCCAGCCTTCTCGCCCCACTGAGGTCAAACCCCTTAATTCACTGAATAATTAGATTTCCATAAAAATCAAAGCGGGCCACCTCTGACAAGCGACAGCCTTTCTGTGCTGCGTCTGATCCCCACGCACCTCGACTGCTCTTTATGGATGGCTCTTTATATTTTAATGAAAGAAAGCCAATTAGCTATAAACTGATTACTAAGAACATAATCAGGGTCATTTCTTCGCAACAAATCAATCAACAAAATGCTAATTACAGATGGTCTCTCAGACTTGGATTAATCTATTAGTAATTAAAGGGAAGTACAAATCCAGCCTGGATCTTAATTGTAGCCAAAAGGCACAAACGTCTTTTTGTTGACCGATAAGATGCTGTTATTTAGCGTAATGTGGAAGGAGAACCCATTAATTGTCTAGGACACTCACGGATCTAATAACATTTTTAGAGGAGGTCTTTAGAGGCATCCGTGAGAAATGTAACCAGGATTATGTTTTAGAAAGATGGGCATCTTTTCTGATTCCTTTATAATGTAATTTGCATTTTTATTGTGCTTATAAAAGCAGCTTTTTTTTTTTCCTATTGAAGGAGAGTAAACCGAGGTCTACCTCCGACAGGAGACAGCAGTGAGTTGGGGAGGAGGTGCGCTGTCCTTGTGCAGGGCCCTTCCCAGGGTGCAGCCTCGGGGATGAGGCTGTGGGCGTCCCCAGACCCACGCCCCGTCCTCCTTGCAAGGCCTCTGCATTGCTTTGATTGATTTTAAAATGAACGTTGTTGAGTTTCACCCAATAGATGAAGAAGCTGAGATCAGAGCAGCAGACCCTGCTTGAGGTCGCAGGAGCCCCAGGGGACAGCCAGGGCCCCATGGTCCCATCCATGGGCTGGGTGGTGAGGGCGATGGACACAAAAACTACGGGGTCAGCACGTGGGTCCTAAGAGCGTCCTGCACGGCTCAGGAGCTACAGGACTCCTGGGGAGGGAGACCCAGGGCCGTGACAGGCGGCCTGAGTCCTCACCTTCAGCCCACGGAAGCCAGCAAGGTGCTCCAGGCTCTGAGTGATATAAAAGTCACTGGATGTCTTAGAAGCCAGTCCCTGAGACCAGGACCTGCTTTTTGCTGACCCTGATTTACCTGGCTAAACTCACATCACAGGGAGGTGTTGGTGTAGACAGCCTTGTAGGAGATGTGACTGGAAAACACACACAGAGCGTTTAGATTTGAATAGTTACTAAAATACTTCTTGCTGTGGACACGCTCATCCCAGCATTCCCGCATCCTAGCTGCAGCTTCTGTCTACCTTTGACACCATAACACAAACCGTGCCTGGACGGCCACAGCCAGTGGTTCTGAGGCAGAGGGAGGCTCTTTTAAAAGAATCCCTAAGAACCACCTGCCTGTGTCAAGGCAAAGCAAAGAAGGACGCTAGCCCAGCCCTACGCCCGAGGCGGGAGGGCCGGTGCAGGTGTTCCACGGGAATCTCGCTTCCTGGCCTCTACTTCCTGACATCTGAACACACATCCTGGGCTCCAAGGTGTGGGGTCAGTGGGTCAGGGTCAGCAGTCCAGAGGACAGTGCGTTGTGTCTACCACAGAACTCAGACACTTGAGGCAGCCCACCGGAGGCCTCAGGGACACAAGCACAGGTGCTGAAGTAAGTGTACCACAGGGCTGTGACACCTCTGCCTCCTACGCTGCCAGCTCCTGTAGGCTGGGCCCAGAGCTCCATCCATGCAGCCTTTAGCCAGGTGACTAGTCACTGTCGCAGGCCCACAGAACCAGACGTGGAGGGGAGGCCTCTGCCGGTGCCAGGGGTCCCTCTCCTCAGCCTTGCTGTTGGGTGGCACATGGTCTGGCTGGCGAGGAGGGTGGGGGGACAGTAACCCTGTTGCCTAGTGTGTTCCAGTGAAAGGCAGGGTCTGTATGGCCCCTCTGGGCTTCTGTGTAGACAGGGCTGTCCTCAGGTTTGAGGTGACAGCATTGGCCAGTCCACAGCAGTGAGGGGCAGCGGGTGGTTCTGTGGCTTCCCGTGCTTGGAATCTACCAGCCACAGTAGCTCACACCAGTTTCAAGGACAGAGGCTGGGAGGTGACCCGTAATGTCCCTGGCCCATCCACCGCGGGGATGGAGGGTTATGGAGTCGGGCATGCCCAGGCCTGCCGGCTTCGGGGTCGCACTGCTGCCTGTGCATGTCCAGAAGCCATGGAGCTGCCAGTGCCCTGCCCAGCCTCCACTTCAGATGGCACAAGCGGAGCCGGCCCAAGCAGCCTTCCATAAGTCGTCCTGCAGCGTGGGGGCCAGTGCGGCCTCCTGGAGCCCCTGAGCCTCCCTCCCTGCACCTGCTCTGAGTGAGCCCTGGAGCCGGAGTCGTGGGGTGTGCCTGTGCTCCCCAGCATCAGGGAAGGCCTGCTTGGGCTTTGGTCTGAGTCCATTCCCAGCGGGCGCCTATGTGATCAGCATTTGGCTGGCAACGGAGTGGCACTGGTGACCTTGCAGCCAGGACGGAGGACAGACATCAGCGGCCACTTGGGGAGCCGTGTGTGGCAGCAGTGACATTGGTCCTAGAGGCGCGTGGGGAAGATGGATGACTGCTAAGAAAGCCAAAAAGCGGGGATGCTGATTTCCAATACGGACGCTTGTCATTTGCATTCATTAGCAGCATAGGGTGATTACGGTTATAGTTTAGGCACAGGTCAGATGATGCATCTGTGTCCAGCAGGCTGGACTCGGGGCTTCAAAGCCTCGTCCTCGCTGGCAGGAGCCGGGGCCCTGGCGCCTCTTCCTAGGCTGCTTCATGAGCCAGGGACCACGTGCCTGTGTGCTGCAGAGAAGCCCAGGCCACGGAGGGCCACGGAGGGGCGGGGAGGGCCACGGAGGGGCGGGGAGGGGCAGGGAGGGGCGGGACAGCGCCCAGGTTGGAGCCAGGAGCGAGCAGTATGCCCCTGGCCGTTGGCATGTACTTGGGAGAGGAAAGGGAAGCAGCCCTGCATACCCACGCTCCTGTGCCCCTCCGGAGGCCTCTGTGTCACTGAGAATTCTTCTAGTGTTTTCTGCATGGGTAGCGCTCTTCTAAACACACAGCTGCGCGCTGGTGGCCAGAGCTTCCTGGAGTCCCAGCCCCCCATGGACGGCACAAGCTCCATCAGCGCCAGCCCGTCCTGAACCTGTGGCTGCTGAGGGCCGTGGGGTGGGAGCAGGGGACAGATAGGCGTCTACTAGTCGCCATGCATAGCGCACCTTCTGCCCCCGTCCTAGGCCACTTTCACGGGGCTCCTGGGCGGTGGAATGGTGGGGCAGTGGCCTAGGGACCAGAGCAGGCCTGCCGCTGTGCCCCAAGAGCCGGATGGAGAAGGAGCGGGGTCCCTTCCGTGGTCACCACCACTGTCACCAGCGCAGGAGACACTGGCTTGGGCCTCCAACAAGGGCCTCCTTGCCTGCCTGGTCTCTGCTCTGTCCACGGCAGGGCAGCCCTGGCCGGAGATGCACTGTCGGGAGCCGCCGGAAGTTCTAGGACTGAAAAGGGCAGAACCTGCTAAGAAGCAGAAAGGTAGTGAATCGGGGGACTAGCGCTGCAGGTCCCCCCCTCCTGGAGGGCCGGGCCCGCAGGGCTGCCCTCCCGCCCCGTCGGTGCAGGCCCCCCTATCCTCACTGTCCCAGGCTGGAGGTAAGCGCCACGCAGATGCTTTGGACCATCAAGGATGCAGCCAGCAGCTCCGAGAAGGCTAGAGACACTATCTTTCCACGCCAGAAACACACAGCCACATGAGGGCGAGAGCGGGGGCCGGTCAGGGCGTGCTGGGCTTGCTGTCCTCCGGGCAGGGAGGGCACACGGGCTGGTAAAGAAGCAGAGAAGGCGGGGTGCATGGGGGTGGGCCAGGGCAGGAAGCCCTGGCACTGTCGCTGCTCCTTGGCGATGTGCTGGGGGCCTGCACAGGACACAGAGGAGTGGAGGGACGCACGCCCTCGTGCAGGGAGGGACGCAGTCCCAGCTCCTCTGCTTGCAGATGGTTTGACTGCTGATGCAGAAAATCCCAAGGGATTGACAGGAAGATTATCAGCACAGTGAAAAGGTCACAGGCAGGAATCATTAGGCCTCCGCACAACAGCAAATATTGGAAAGTGAAATTTAAAAGACCTGCTTCCAATTACAGAAAAACATACTTAAATCAATTTAGTGAAAGTTATCAAGTTTTCTCTACCGAGATACACAAAACTTTTCTGTGAAGTTAAATAAATTCTCAATAAATGGAGAAATATGTAGGGCACATTCACGGATCAGGAGACTCAGTGTGTCAGTCCCAGTGGCCTTCTCAAGAACAGAAACTGATGAGCTGGGGCTGAAAGTCTTGTGCATCTTCTGAGGATCTAGGGCCGCCTCACAGTTCTGAGTAAGAGGGTCCCATCACCCAGGCCTTGGGGGCGTTTGCTGGCTCGCTCGCTACATTTTCAAACTTTCATGCTTCATTTGAGGACATAGTTCACCTGGAGTCACTCTGTGGCTCCTGGGGTTGGGGCTACTCACGTGGGCCTTGGTGTGGATAGGTGGCCCTGTGGGGTCCAGCTGTGGGCAGCCACATGACTGGCCCTGTGACTGCAGTATCATTTCAGCCAACAGCCACCTTCCTTCTTGTACTATGTCCCTGTGAAAGGACACAGATTGCGAGCGGCTTGGAATGTCACCACAGCTGCAAGGCTGGGTCCCATGAGGTGTCTCCAGGGTGGGAACAGGCCACAGGTGCTGTCACTCCAGCTCTGTTTGTTCTCTAAGACTCCACCCGGTGTCCCGAGAGGGAAAGGTGTGGCAGTCCCGTGCCCTGAGCATGGGTGCCCACGTCTCTAAGAGCGTTCTCTCAATAAACCTGTCCCGCTCTGCCTTAGTTACTCTTCTCTCGTTGCTGGGACAAATACCCGACACTCAAAATGAAGGAAG
>NDGM011200756.1:0-10561 GCA_002564305.1 Octomys mimax | reverse complement strand
ATATATATATATATATATATATATATATATATATATTATATGTATTCTTTCATATATATAAAGAATACATAGACTGGGGTTAAGGAGAAAGTCAAGGCAGTATAAACCAAGATCTCACATTTATTTCTCACTTTTATGATCATCTGCCATTTATTATGCTGCACTATGAATGAAGAAGTGAATGGAGTAACCCATGTCTGGAAGAATGGTTTGGAGGTCATTCTAGAGTGTGCATGTGCAGAGTAATTTTTGTATTCTTCCTAGTTAGTGGCGTTAAATGCCAAGTACTTTCTGTGGATGGTGTGATTGTAACTGTTCGGCAAAGATGACAAATGAGGTGTCTTATTGCTCAGCAACTGGATAGTTTAACATTTCTTCAAATACATGAAACTCATCAAAATTAATGCACAAAGTTATATAACACAGCTTTGCTGGTCAGCAGAGTGCTCCTGTAATTCATCCTGGTTTTATTCGTTGTAATATTGCTTAATACTTGTACTCCTAACTGACAACAAACAAGCTTAAAGTTACTTCTCATGGGCTTTTAAAAAATCTGAGGTGTTCACAGATAAAATTTCAATAGTATTTAAAACATATATTGGAAATGAAAACACTTAAATGCTCTCATACAAAATTTTTCATCTAATGGTACCTATGAAAGTCACAAGAACCTCTCCTTCCCGAGTTCTCCTTTGTTTGTGTTTGTGACCATTCCCTCCCAAATAACACAAAATTTTCAAGGTTCCACTCTTTTGGTGGATGAATCTTCATGCAGAAAACTAACTGTGGGAAGCACACAAAACAGCTAATCTCACAAAGCAAAGGTTAGTGTTTTCTTTTTTAAAAGGATGACGTGCCTTTATTTTTGAAAGCATCTTCTGTATCAGCTCCCACAGCTCCTGGACCTGTAGGGACCAGCCACTGTGCTGAGCACTTCTCACTCACCCTGACACTGTGAGGTGCCTGCTGTGGGCAGGATCAAGAGCTCACAAAGAGTCAGTCCCGGGAATCAAAGTTGCTGATGGAAATAGGATTGCTAGTCAGTTGACCTTAATTAGAGAAATGGCTGCAGATTATCAAGGTGGATCCTGTAATCACAAGGGTCTCCAAGGAGGGTAGAGGGAAACGGAGGGTAAGGGTTGGAATGATATGAGGGAAGAGGTCCCCCCATTCCACCTTTCACTGGCTTCATTGAAAGGTGAGGAGGCTGAGAGTCAAGTCATGTGGGCAGCATCTGGAAGTGGGAAACCACAAGAAAATGGATTCTCCCCTGAAGACCAGAGTAATGAACACATTCCTACCAATACCATGATTTTTGTTCCATGAGAAACGCTGCAAGCTCCCGACCCTTGAACTGTAAAACAATACAGTTCTACTATTTTAAGATACTTAATCTATAGTAATTTGTGAAAGTAGCAATAGAAAAAAAGATACAGCAGATTAAAGAGCCTGTAAGCAGGCCCAGGGGCCCAGGGTTTGATCCCCGGGCCTGCTGGGCCAGCCCTGCCCCTGGGGCATGCTGAGATGGCAGTTGAGACTGGGTATGGTGGCGCACACCTGTAATCCCAGCTCTTGGGAGGCTGTAAACAGGCGGATCACTAGGAGTCTGATCTAGTAGTGAGACCCTAAACACCCTGTACACCCTTCCCTAAAATACAAGAAAAGAAAAGACACAGGTGAAAAGTCTTAGGCCCATTTTGCAGGTGAGAAAGCTGATACATATAAATAAGCAAATCCCACACGGCACTGAGCAACATCACAGAATGTTGAGCCAGTCTTTCAGGCTTCTGAACAATGCCATGCCAAGGCACGATATCACCTCACTTTGAACTATGCTCCTTCATGTATATATTGATTATTGCTTACAGCACAAATCAATACTGCCCTAAAATACATGGAGAAAAAAAAATTATTCTAAAAATTCCAACTCAAATTTGATGGAATCAATTAAGAAAGTGAAGAACAATTGATGAAAGGATATTATGTCATCACACTTGTTTCAGGTACTTCTACACATTTTCTCATTAGGTTCTTCACAAATTATGGATGCTGCATCTTTGCAGCGTAAAAGGTAATAAACAATGGTAAGAACACAACACTGCCCCCAGCCCAAGCAGCGAGGGCCAGAGTGAGCATTTTAGATTCAGCTTACTTCCCTCTTGGAGTTTCCATTTATTCTATTTTGGTATGCTGCCAACTCCAGAAACGAGGATATTTGTAGGCAAAGGTAACTTAAAAAGCTAAATGAGGACATAAGATATCTTAAGTACACTCTCTCTGTTCTCTGATAGCTCATTAGCAAGTGAAACATGATTATTTTTGGTCTTTGCTGCTGCCAGTGAATTTTGGAACCATGCACCACACGGGGAAACCACAGAATGCTGAAATGATTATTTCTGTCTTATTTGAACACACAGCACACATATAGGCAGACACAAAATACGGAAAGTTAGCAGGAGATACACAGATACAGAGGAAAAAGGACAGGGACAGAGACAGGGACAGAGACAGAAGCAGAGACACTCCTAATTGCTCACAAGGGCTGATTGTCTGTTCATCCTAACGTCCATGGTAAAATAAATCTTTTATTCACGTCAAATATTTTGATCTAAAGGATCTGAATATAAAAGTGCAGATAGTTCTTCTCTCTTGGCCCTGATAACCTGAGCCTGGAAGATTCAAAGCCCATTCAAGAATGTCATTTCCCGATGCCCGTAGCTAGCCGGCTGAATGTACCAGGGAACTTATTAAAACTCCAGAGTCCTAAGTCATCCTTGGGATGGTTATTCAGTTGGTCTGGAAAGGAATGACTTCACACACAGTGGAAAATATGTAGCCAGTTTGGAGCTGTGGTGTTCCAGATTGATCAGGATAAAATCTTGCTGGGTGCGTGAATTCTGGTAGAGATAGCTTTTTCATGCATCGGTTTGGAAGGAATATCCGGAGCAGGCCGTTGTAATTTCTGTCTCAGTTTCTGCTTCCTTATTTAAATGTCTGCCTCCTTTCTTCCTAGTGCTCAGGATCCCGAGTTACTAGAAACACAGTTTTAAAACAGGCATATGCCAGAGTCTGGTTTCCTGTGTATTATTTTGTAATGAAATTTCGGTCTGAACGCCACGAAGGCAGAGATAGCAGCGACTGGGCTGCCAGTGTGTGCGTGCCCTGCATGAATCCAAAAAGCAGTTCCTTCGTCGCCATGCTTTTCCTGAGGTCATCAGATGGTAGCTGCAGATCAGCACTAGCTGGCAGGGGCAAGAGACTCACTCCAGGACAAAGCTATACTGGATGGTTCTATTTGGGCAAAATACCACCATCCGTGATTTTCCTCGTCAGAGTTCATTGAATCCTGTAAATGCAAAGCTGTCCAAAAGCTGGTTTTTTAACCCGAAAGCAAAGGCCAGCCTACAGTCTATACTTGATAACATCATAAATAAATAAAGCAGAAATACAAACTGCATGTATAGCAAAGAAAAAAAATTACCAGAAGGAGATCTACAAAAGCTAACATTATGTTCAGAATGTCAAATTATGCATCGTATTTTCCCTATTTTTTTCCAAATGGCATAGGTTGATTTTATTGTAAGCTACACATTTATTCTCTAAAGCCATTTAGTCTTTCATGGAATAATTGGTAAGAGAGAAATAATCATAATTATACAGGTGTGTATATAATAAAATGCTTAAACAAACACAAAAGTATACGATATTTTATAATGAGTCCTGTATGCCCATTACCCACATTCAACAGCAATTGGGCCATTTCTCCATTTGCTTAACTTGCCACTTTCTATTCATTTGTTTGCTGAAATTATTTTAGCAACTACAGAGTTCGTACCATTTAATCCCTATTTTACAATCACTATGCCACTAAAACAGTATGGATTCTTTCTTACCCATGATACTGTCATCATATGTGACAAAGTCAATGATAACATTGTGGAAATGAAGCCACCTTGCGATCACTTGGTGGATGCTGTCTATACCCTGCTCCCATGCAGACTGTTGGGTTTACCATGTTGATGCCACAAAGCTTGCCCACATATGAGGTCAGTGCATGAAGAGAAAGCAGGGGAGAGAGGACCAGGTGGAACTGGGAACAGCAGCTGAAAAAGCTCTGGCTGTTCCCAGGACAAGCCTTCAGGACACTCTAAAGGACCAGAAGCACCCAGGTGAAAGAACTGCATAGGAATGGAGAAATCTAACATCGGAAGAGGGAGGGAGAAATGCTCGTAGCTAAGAAGGTGCAGATCTTTTACTAAGAGGCCCTGGAGATGTGATAAATCACATAGTAGGGATCCAAATTTGATGGGAGGAATATAGCAAGTGGAGTTTATGGGACACCTGTTTGTGCTATAAAATGTCCGAAAGGTGAAATAATGCAGTTGTGACATGGGGTCTGCAGAGCAGCACTAGCTGGCAAGGACAAGAGACTCACTCCATGACAAAGCTGTGCTGGATGGTTCTATTTGGGCAAAAATACCATCACCTATGATTTCCCTGTTCAAAGCTTATTGAATCCTGTGAATGCAAAGCATAGGTAACAAGCCAGATGTCATGCCTACACTTAGGGCCATGGTTGTGTCCAGCACTCAGAGTCCCGATGTACTCCTGGATGGGAGAAGGGCTTGGAGTTGTTTCCATACTATTACCTCCCACCACTATCTTAACAACTGCTGTGTATCACTATCACCTAAGGCCCCAAGAAGCTGAGACACATCTGGTCTGCTAGAGCACTAGTTATCTTGTTTTATTTTGCAGTGCTGGCACAGGAATCCAGGACCTAACACAAGTTCAACATGTGTTTTCTTTCTGAGCTACTCCTCCAGCCCAGTGGTGGTCTTCTTGGAAGGCTTCCAGATGCTTCTAGTGTTGTGATAGAGTTGTGAAGGCTAGTGTCTTTGGTCAACTCAAAACCAGATTTTTGTTCTATGTAACAAAAATGTGGTTTTTTTTTTTAATCTTTTCATGGACTCATTTCAACATTCAATTAAAAAAATTGTGACTCAATTTTCAAGTTCTCAAAAAAAAAAAAAAATAGGAAACTGGTAGTTTTTGCTTTCTTTCCATATGGCAACTTCCGCCTTTAAACTGCCCTGTTCTGCCAGACAAATGTCCCTGAGACCCTCAAACTTTATGAATCTTGTCCCCAAGGAATCCCATGATCCAGTTATACCTGTGGCCACTCTTTGAGTGGTGGAATAAATGATTCAAATGAGTCCATGATTAGCTTCATTTTCCAACTCCATGTTGTATTTTTGGACCGTTATAGGGGTGATAACTTTTGATAATAAGTAAACACTTACTGAAACAGGAGGCCTTCTTCTTCTTGGAATGGTTGATGATGAAAGACTTGGCATGAAGATGCGCCTGAGTCAGCATCTCCAGCACCATGCTCTGGTTTAGTGCTCAGTGTCCACAGGAATGTGGGGAGGAGGCTTCCTTTCTCCAGGCCCTAGTAATTCAAACTTCAGATAACACTAGTGGGGCTCAGCTTTGTTTTTTGCCCTTAAATTCTAAGCTTTCCTAAGTGCTGCATGAGAACACTAGGAATCCACAAGAGGCAGAAATGTGATAAGTAGAACAGGAAAACTGCATTCCCAGTTCATCTCAAGTCCAGACATGGCTCATGGAGAACATATGAACAGTCCACACACCACTGTGGTGAGCCATATGGCACTGGGAAGAGAGAAGGCTTTCTTAGGATTCTGTCTGGCCACCAGCATCATATTCAGTTATATCCTGCTTGTGGCTCTCCCACAAGAACATCCCAAGGTCTTGGGGTCAGTCACTGGGGTTCAGTACACACTGACTCACTGCCTTGAGAGCTGAAGGACTGAGCACTACATCACAGGAATGAGCTGCCTTCCCTTCTGCTTCTAGGGCAGACTCTCCTTCCTCAGATAAGCAATCTACTGTTTTTTTTTTTGTTTGTTTGTTTGTTTGGTAATTTAGGGGAGGGTCTACAGGGTGTTCAGGGTTTCACTACTAGATTGGACGCATAGTGATCTGCCTGTTTACAGCCTCCCAAGAGCTGGGATTACAGTCGAGCACTACCATGCCCAGTCTCAATTGCAGTCTCAGCGTGCCCTGGGGGCGGAGCCAGCATGGCAGGCCCAGGGATTGAACCCCAGGCACCTGTGCCTGCTTGCAGGTGCTTTAGTCCGCTGAGCTATTTGGTCGGCCCTTACTGTTGTTCTTAGGAGCAGTTTAGGACAAAAAGACACAGGCAATATGAAGTGAAAAATTGGTAAGTTGGATTTCATCAAAGTTAAAATTTTGATTCCAAGGACATACTATCAACACAGTGGCAAGACAGTATGTTAAAAGGGAGAAAATATGTGCAAATCATATACAGTTACTCATAGAGGATTAAGATCCTGAGTATGCAAAGACGTTCTAAAACTCAGATGGCAGCAACAAACCCAATTAAAAAGTTGGCAAATAACTTGAACAGTCATTTGTCCAAAGAAAATACATAAATGGCCAATAAACACCTTAGGAAATGAATAAAGGAAGGAAAAGAGATAGGAGGGATCATCCCTATTTCCATGCCAGTCTTGGTTCTTTCCATTTCATCCCTGGAATCTCCTGCCCAACTTGCAAGAGAACAGTGCTCCTCTCCAGGGTCTGAGATAATGACTTGACTCTCTCACCACTGGGTAAGGATGCTGTGCTTTGAAAGAGACACATTTTGATCTTATCTTCTTCCTTTAAGATTCTCTTCAATTTTATGGGACAGAATCGGTGTGCAAAGCAATGTCACCCTTGCTTAGGTCAAACCCAGTGTTATCTTATTTTTCCTTTCTTGTTCTAGTCCTCAACAAATATATCTAAGGTGCTAGGTTAAAATGGAACATCCTTCAGAGGTATGACATGCTATCTCTGCTTTTCATCTGAAAGATCTGGAGTGACCTTGACCAAAGATTAGGGGCAGGAGAGAAGGAAGAAGAGCTCCTTAGCGCCTTTAACCAGAGCTGACTTGAGAGGAGGAGTGTACACAAGGCTGTCAGGACAATGTCATACGGCTATACATCCTGGTCTTGCTCCTTGTATACAGAGTTCTCTTAGGACTCCCATGGGATGCGAGGTAGATGATAAAACAACTCTTGATTCTCTTAAAGTATGTCTATGATACCAGCAGAAGAACAGGGATCTTACCTTAGTTTCTATTAAATAATGACCAAGTGAGCAATATATTCTCATAAAAGTTCATCAGAGAGGGTAGGCCATAAGGAGCTTAAAGATGTCTAGAGCCATATCTTTCAAAATATACCCCAAGCTCAAATCATATACTGGCTCAATTACTCATTCAGCAGAAAGAGCTCTTCGTTTCATGATCTTTAAAAAAAAAAAATCCTAAATTGGGTATCTAATTCCTTTCTATTCTTCAATTTAAAGCACAAAGGCTTTAGAATTGGGCTAAAGGGGTTATTTAAATCCCTAAGCTGTTGCTACTCTATAATTTCTGGTCTGACATAAAAGTTTTGAAACATTTTTTTTTCTTTCATTCCTCTACCTTCAATGCCCTTTCTCAGGGTATAACTACAGCTCTGACTATAATCACATTTAAGAGGCTGTATTTTCTCACATTTTTCTGATTCAGAGCATTACCTGAGGGACTTTGTTTAGTCATATTAGAGGTTTTTTCACAGATCTAATTCCCCAGTTAATATCCCCAGGTATAATTCACAAGGGCAGCATTTAAGTTCCTCTTAAGGTATTTTTTTCTTTTTCTTTCTTACATTGCCTATGTCCTTGATCCACATAAAAGGATATAATCTTGCTTGTTACTTATATTGTCTGTCTGGGAGGACAAATGTTTCATCATAACGGAGTTGTTTCCTAAATGGTAAATCTATAAACTTGTAATTCTATCAGGCCAAGATATTTAGGTGGATTCAGATTTGTCCCCTTGGTTGTTTCAGCTCTGATTTCTCTAGAACTGATGACAGGTTTGTAAGTAATATTAACTGTCTTTTGTAGTAAATTACATCTTGTAATCACCGCGGCGTTCATCTCTGGCCAGAGCAGTTATCAGCTGAAGCAAATAAAGGGTTTGGAGACTCTGCTATCTGTTTCTTTTCAGAATGCCAGAAGTCCTCTATAAACACGAGTGTGCAGAATGAGAGGGCATCTTTTGAAAGCTATAATAAGACATGATTGTAGCAGCACGTGTGACAGGCTGCTCTGCCGAGCAGGCTCCTGACAGCAGTCCAGCTGGGGACACTTGCCAGCAGGGAGGGGCATGGGAACAGAGAGACTCAGGTAGGGAAGAAAGAAACAGAAGTTCTGAGGCTCTCCGATGGGTGTCTGTTCATCAGCACTGTCATCAGTGTCAGGAAACATCAGCCCTTGAGAGGGCAAACAGTAATCTGTGTCCCATAAACTCTGGTGATGGGGCATCTAGGAGAAGACAGAAAACAAGGGCAGAGAGCCAGTGAATGGCTCCCTCTCCTCCTTCCTTGACTCAGTCTAGTGTCCCAACAATGGCACCCAGATGCACTCAGTGATGACACAGGCTATAGGGGAATAGAATGAAACAGTAATAATCTACATGCACTTGCTATGTGTCACAGACTGTGTTTGACTTTGTGCCTGCACCATTTATTCAATTATTGACTGTCCCCTCAGAACATGTACTTTTTGTTAGGTACTGGTATGTGGGGGACCATTCTACCTGCCTGACAAGTATTAATGTCATTAATTTTCATGACCTTAGAAGCTCGGTGCCCTTATTCGTTTCATTTAGCAAGTACAGAACTAGGAGACACACTGAGAAGAACTCTTGTGTTAGTTGCCTTTCCATGGCTGGGACAAAATCCCTGCCATAAACTACTAAGAAGGGAAAAGGTTACTTTTGGCTGTAGTTGGCTGTTTCCATGGCAGAAAGAATGAAGCAGAGATCAGAGTGGAGGAAAGTTGTGTAGTTCATGAAAGCCAGGAAGCAAAGAGGGCTGGAGAGAACCAGAGCAAGAAGAAGAAGGAGCCAGTGTCAAAAGAATATGCTCCAAGTTATGCCCTGACTCACCTCCTCCAATGAGGCTCCAACTGCCGGCAGCGATGCAGCTGTGAACTTACCAGTGGGTTACTCCATTGCTGGGGTCAATGCCCTTGTGACCCTGTCACATCACTAGACCTCATCTCTGAACATCTTTGCACTGGGGATGGAGTCCTCCACAGGGAGACACTATGTGTAAACAACAGCACGGCTGCTCAAGATTTCCCAGGCATGCATTCTACAAAGCTAGCCCTGAGCATTACTTAGCCCATAGTAAAGGGTAAATGCACTTAGCCTTTTGTACATAGGGAGCTGAAGATTCCTAGAAGGTAATATATGGCAGAGCTCTGCTCCTGTGTTGGGAACTGGGGTCCTCACTACCAGCTTTGCTTACAGTTTTAGGAAGCATCTAAGTCACTAGGTAAGTCAGTTAGTATGTTTTGAAAGTCTCTTGTTATTTTGAACTGCCCAACCAAGATGGATAGGTGAGCTCCAAGCATGCTGTAATGCATAAGTAGATGATTATCTCAAGCTAAACATGACTTGGAGAGTAGGTCCGTATTAGACCTAATGAAACCTAAATTCTGCTCCTAGAAGAATATGATATCACTACAGCCAGGTCACATTTTCTCAAATGCAACCTCAGATGGGCCTTGGTGGACTGAAAATTTAAAACAAACTCAATACATAGAGTTCTGCTTTATATAAGCTTCTGCAGAAGAATGCAGGTACTGTTGTACATACCTGCCTCACCTTCTGTTTATCTTCTAAGGGATGATCACTGGGAGATGGGAGGACTATCAGTCAAATAGTGCTGACCATAGCATTTCTTGCAATCATCAATTAAAGTCTATCTTATCCACGCATAATATAAAACAACATGAAGTTAACCAAAATAGGGAGAAACTTATATTCTGAAAATAGTGGCTTCACGTATAAGGGAGTGAATAAAAATGTGAGGTAAAAATGTAGATCAGGCATGGTGGCAGGCTCTCTTATGATCCCAACATTCTGGGAGGCTGAGGCAGGAGGAATGAAATTTTGACCCAAGTCTGGGCAAGTTATCAACTTAGCAAGACCTTATATTAAAATAAAAAAGAGCTGGGGTATATCTGAGTTTAAAGACACTGGATTAAATTTCTAGTACCTACATAGTTGAGCATGTATGTGCTACATGTACAAAATGAATCTGTACATCAAATCTTCAAAACTAGGCCTTGGCAGCTCCAAGATTCAATATCAGACCCCAAGGGGAAGTGCTGGTGGTGTTCGGCAGGGCAAGTGCTGGCCCTTGGAGCTGCTTGCTTATTTCAATCTGGGAGAAAACTCCTTCCATCTCCCTGCTATCTCACTAGTCAGGAGTAGGTGCACTGTTTCACAGGAGGCTAGAGTACTGAAGATCTGTCTTCTCCACGTGGGTGATGGAGGCAGCAAAGTGACAAAGGGGCCTGGAATGGCTTTCAGGATACCACTGACAAATCTCACTATGAACATTCTGGGTCTGTGCCTAACCACTGCCCTGGCTATCCTTGGGGGGTTGGAATCTACACAAAGAATGGAGAA
>NDGM011200754.1:0-18689 GCA_002564305.1 Octomys mimax | reverse complement strand
GGGCTGAGCTGGCCACACACACACACACACACACACACACACACAAATAAATAATTTTTTTTTAAAAAGAAAATCTTACTAGTCTGTTTCTGCTCAAAGTTACCCCAAATATGTTGCTTAAATATTAATTATTATGAGAAAAGTAGGAAATACATATTTATAAATAAAAACATCCAAAATAATTTCTCTCCAAAATAAAATAAATGAAATCATTTATGAATGAATATAGTAGAGAATTACCTGATCACATATTAAATAGTAAATCAGTGGACTTCTCACAATGTAATATAATACAGATATTCACTCCTTTCCAAATAATCAACAAAGTCTGTATTATTTTACTAAATGCATTTCTTATCCCAAACTTTATAGATGCTCAAACTACATAGATGCTACACATTACAATCCTATGGATATTTGTATTGATTTATATATGTGACCTCAAAGAGTACCTTTTCAACAAATAATCTCAAACATACTTATCTTTTCCTCAATCTTGATTAAATTGTATAGCTGAACATGTGCTTTGCTGCTGAGCCACATACCCCATCTTCATACATAATCTTACTGCTATAACAGTGTCAACTGAATTCATGCTAAACAATAATAAAATAGTAGATTATCAGTTAAATGGGGCTTTTCTTTTAAAAAATTCTCAGATTCACAGATGCTCACATCCAAATAGGAATAACACTTCCATAATAGTAATTTAAGTCCCACTATTTCTCCCTGGTTTAAATGAGTATAATATTTTACAAAAGAAAGACCACACATTGGGGTTGGCCAAACAGCTCAGAGGATTAAAGCACCTGCAAGAAGGCACCAGGATTCCAGGGCCTGCTGTGCTCACCCCATCCCCAGGACGTGCTGAGATGGCAATTAAGAATTGCCATAGGGAAACACACCTCTCCCTAAGTCGACAGTGTAAATCTCTTTTGGGGCCACATGCAAAAGGTACAAAGTCTTTTTTCCATAAATGAAACTCAAAAGTCTGTCTTTGTCTTTTGCAAAATCTTTTCAACTATTAGCCCATATATGGTAGCTGATCAATAGAAACATTTGTGACATCAACTTCTCAACTCCTGTTATTTCAAAATAAATCATTTCTGAACCAATTTACAATATTTATATTTTTCTAAATTATTTGTCAAAAGAACAAGCTGAAAATAACAGAAGCTGGAATAAGGGTTTGGGTTAACAAAATATCAAAATATATAATATATAGTTTAATATTATTTTCATATTAATAGAAACAAAATATGTAGTTAAATGTCTACACATATTATATTTGGAAAATCTCTTACAGTACTGTCTCTTATGATTAAAGGAATGCTTTCTCACACATTATTTCTATAAAAGCCTGAAAACACCCAACTAGCCTCCTCCCTTCTCAGATGTTAACTGACTAAAGGAAATGGTTTCTGACAATTGCTATAAATAATACAAAGCAGTATCAAGCTGGCTAAAGCACCAAAGAACTGTAGAAAACTCACGTTTCCCATGTGGTAATTTTCCGAGGTTGTGGCTCTACTTAAAATCATTTATGAACCTGGCACTGGGAGTCTTTCTGAAGCAGCATACACTTTCAAAATAAACAAGATAGGTATACATCCTCTTTTATAATTCTGGAATAAAATTTGTCTCTTCCCACCTTTTACCCACCTCAAATTCTCCATTATTAAATAAGTTGTTATTAAATATTATTTAATAAATAATAGAATAATTATGTTAAAGCTTTTTTTTTAAAGCTCTGTGACAGTATAAAGTCATGTTTCTCAGAAAGGAGATAAAAGATTTTATTCTTAGGTTTCTGTACTGTCAGAAAAAATGTATGCATTAAATATAACATGGCAACCTCAGATCAGATTCCTTTGCTAAATGTATTTTTAAAAAATCTTCGTAGTTATTATAGTTCCACATAAGTTCCATGCCTTCTAGAAGAGCTGTAACACATGAGGAAACAAGATCAATGGACTACACCTTTCTAATGAGACAGTGATTAAAGCTCCATGCATTTCCATCAGGATCAAATGCTCTTACAGAGCTAGGACTATCTTTCCACAGAAATCAGAATACAACAGTATCTAGGTAATAAACTCAAGTAACAGCCAATAGTTTATTAACAGTGACACTTAATAGTTCCAGGATGCTGATATTCCAGAGAGATTCTTGCACTATTTGAGTCAGTCAGGGTTGACTGTTAAAAACACACATTCCTGGAACCTATAATGAGGCTAGAAATTAGAAGTGCATATCTGCACTAAAATCCAGAAGTTTCTCTTAATCCCATATAATTTTGGCAGTCATAACTAAAGCTCAAATGTTCCTATAACCAATGACTGTTTCCTATGTTTCTATCTAGTCATTTTCTGAACACTCGGAATACCTTCTCTGAAAAGACTGCTAGTCTAAAATTTAGTGACAAGCACTTTGCTTGTACTCTATCAACTACTTTAGAATAGTAACACACCTGTAAAATGTTATGAAAAGTCATTTTTATTTTCATTTATACATGTGCTTTGTATCACTCAGACACACCATGCACTTTATCATACTACTCATCACGTCTCAATCATGTTTTAGTCCTACCCAACAATTCACCCCAAGGTAGCACACAAAAGAAGCTTACTTTATAAAGACCCCCAGTATACACTGGACAAATTAAAGAAGCAATCATATAGCAATCTTTGAACTCCAAATTTTCTTATCACTTATACCTAAAATTATTATATATAATTATACATACACATAAATGAAATGCTTTACTATCATCACTATTACTTGCAGTACTAGAGATTGAGCCCACAGGGCCTTCACACTGAACTATATCCTAATCTTTTTAAAATTTGTTTTATTTTAAATCAGAGTCTCACAAAGTCAACAAATTGTGCAGGCAGGCTCTGACCTTATAATCCTCCTGCCTCGGGCTCCCAAAGTACTGGGATTACAGCCATGTGCCACCATGCCCAGCTGAAATAAATGATTTAGAAAATGGTATTTTGGCCACTTGCTTCTTGTTTAGGAGAATTAATAATAGCAAAATTGTATCACACAAAAAATTAAAAATACCCATATAATCACTAAAATATTGCTATTGTCGATAACAATTGTTATTGTAGATAAAATGTGAAATAAGAACTAATATATGCTTGTAGGCATATGAAGGAATAAAGAAAAATGTTTACAGTGGAACTGACCTAATAACTTCTCTCATATATAAGTAAAAACTAACCTTTTACTTAAAATCAAACCCTCCGTTAAAATAAAAGGAAAATGATTTAAATAATACTTTAATCTTATAATAAGAACCACTGCATTTTGAATGAAACAAAACATGTAAGCTCTTTCACTAAGTAGTAACTCTTTATAAAATAAATTTGAAATGAAGCTTGTGCAACAAGCCTTTGGCCTTTTTGTTGTTCTTCAGAACAAAGAGGCAAGGTGATCATCTGCCTAATTTTGAAAATAGTTTCTATTGAAAAAGCCACATATAGAAACCTGATTTTCCTCAAAAACTAATGATTCTATTATTTTTCAACTATGACAAATAATTTATTTACTGATATACAATTTTCCTAATTCTGTCATTTGTTTTTAACAAGTCTAAGACATCATTATAATTCTTATCATGCTCTTTGTCAAAAAAATAAAACTAAGGCTCATGAATAAGTGGCTTAGTCATCACAGCTCCCTTAGGTGATTAAAGGAAGAAACAGGACTCAAATCAAGTCTCCTGGTTCCAAGTGTAAAACTTCATTGCCACAATACAAGCGGGCAATTTAATCTCAAACTGTGGAAATGACATTGGTCATAAACACAATAGAAGGCAAGAAACAGAGAGGACAGGAGTGAGGAGTGGGCTGGGCTGGACAGCCCACAGCTCCATCATTGGAGGTTTGTTCTGAGAGGTGCACACGCAGAGCAGAGAAGAAGCCTGGAGCCCTGATTTTAAAGAAGAAAAATGGTCCCCTTTACAGAACTGAAGGAGGGATGCCTTTGTCCTTACACGTCCACTAAGCTGGACACAAATAATGTATACTTATAGAGATGTGAAAATTCAACATTATATCTATCACTTTCTTCATAATTAAAACTGCTAGCTTTGCACAGTGGCAGTAAAGTAGCCAACGAGGTTTATCCAAGGCGCAATTATTGCTAATAATTAAAACTGCTAATCAGGTTTTTTGTTGTTGCTGTTGTTTTTTTCACGTATTTAGTACAGGGTCTACAGGGTCTTACTACGTAGACTCACAGTGATCCCGGGATTTCATGCCCAGTTTCAGTCGCTGTCTCAAGGCCCCGGGCAGGGCCAGCATAGCACTCAAGGGATTGAATCCCAGTCTGGCCCGCATCAGCCTAAGCAGGTGCTTTAGTCAGCTGAGCATCTTCGCCAGCCAGCTCATCAATTCTGAATTTAGCAGAGTTCTAAGGATTCAGTGTCTGGTTGGAGGATGAAGTGTTAAGGAAGGTCTCTGAGCATGATTTTTTAATTTATTTGTATTCCAAACACAGGAGCCTGTATTTTCTTCAGAACTTTCATTAGAGAAATTTAAAATGTGTCAGCAGAAATCTTGCACAGAGGTAAAATGAAATGCTGTTTTGAAAGTATAAAACTTATACACACTAAGTGAAAATGTACATGGTAAAAGATTGCTATTAGCCACTAAAATAGCATTTAAAGAGCAGTGAAGGAGAATAACTGTCTGAAATACTTGGAACCCATGTCAACGCTGATAAATATTTTGACAGCTATTAAAAGCTTACAAAAAGTCCAGGTATTACAGAGCTGTCCTGTAATCCCAGCAGTCTGGAAGGTTGACACAGGAATATCAAGATTTTGAGCTAGTCATGGCAATTTAGCAATTTAGAGGCAAAAACAGGGCTAAGAATGTAGCTCAGTGTGAAGGCCCTAGGTTCAATCCCTAGTATTGCTAAACAAGCAAAGTCCAAGAAAAAAAAAAAAAAAATACAACAATGAAAGCATTTGAAATGACATAATTACCAAAATTATTCTCCATTGTATTAGTTGCCTGCAGGCACAGAGAACTCATAAATCGTTAAGTTGGTTAAGAAAATGAAAAGTCAATGTCAAACAACAATGTCAAAAATTACAACCTCCAGTCCAGTGTCTCCTTTGAGAAAAATGATAGATGTTATTAGTCTAATTGTGTTTTTTGAAGTCTGTACATTCCTAGAAAAAGAATTATTTTCCTTAAATTCAAGTACACTCAATAAATACAGTAAATTTAAATAATGTATTGATTATATTAGCTATTTGTACGTCACCTTGTATATATAGCCTAGCCAATAGAAATACAGCCATTCCTTAACAAATTTGCTGCTTAAAGATATATAAATATATATATATATATATATATATATATGCACACACACACATATCATTATGTATAAAGTATAGATAAGAACACTAATGATTTACCAGAAAGAGGGAGGTCAGAGACGGTTTGAAAATGGAGGAGACATCAAAAAGGGACCTAAAATAATTTTTTTTATTTTTCAGTGCTGAGGATGAAACTCATGTCTTTGTACATGCAGGTCAAGTACTGTACCACTGAGCTATATTCCTGGCCCCAGAAAAACAATTTTTAACTACTAATGAAGACCACAGACACACAGGCAAGTAAAGGCAGGGACGTGCTAAGCACAGGCCGTGAACACTGAATGGTATGCAAGACTGGCAAGAACAAGATGCCAGAAATGTGGACAGGAACCAAATAAGTAAGGGTCTTGCAAGCCAGGCTGAAGAATTCAAGTTTCACTTCTTAAGTAATTGGAGTTCACCATTTATGATTTCACCCCAGGGCAGAGTTAACATATTTACATAAATACATTAAGGTTTAGGAATAAAATACTATATGAGATATGAAGAAATGCTATTAAATAAATGGCATTTTTTTTTTACTTCTAAATGTTTTGCTCAGGTTGCCAGAAAGCTGAGAGATAAATTTAGTGCTCAATTCTACATTAAGTACTTGTTTCATCTTGTTTCCTTCTAATTGATTTGTGCTATGTTTTGCAGTTGCATTTCACATGCACAATGCTGTTGTAAACCAACTCACATTTTTTTTTGATGGGACTATATAGAATACATAAATAAAATTAAAGTAACATTTGTCCTACAGGGCAAGGCTGTAGATGAAAAACTAAAATAGAAAAAATAATTTAGAATTCACCCATCAAGGAAAATTCATTCTTCTATAAATACTTCATTGACAGATAACCAGAACTAATCAAAAAACACAGCACAGTTGACAATAACTCTACACGTTACAACTTCTGGGTTCAGCAATCTACCCTGTTGCCTGGCTGTCCAGTTTGACCTTTACTTTGAAATCACTGTTCCTACTATGATGCCAAAATGACCTTCTGAGACTGCCAAGGCTTCTAAGGCTGCAGATATTTTCAGCTGTATCAGCCCTGGCTGTCACAGCATTCTTCTGTATGATACTGACTGGCAAAACTAGAGCCTCCTGTACTCACCTGACCTTTTAAACTCACAGTACTCTGCTGCCAGTCAAAGTTGAGCTTTCTCTTTCTGCCTTATTTTGTGATACTATTTCTCTCTTGCTTAATTGCAAAGACGTAATTCTAAAAAAAATTCTAAATTCTAAAAATTCTAAAAAAAAATAAATGTTTTTTATGTGAATACAAAATATTTGACTTGCCTCCCAAATGGTGGGATTACAGGAGCACACCACCACACTCGCCTCAATCTCCATCTCAGAGCAGGGGTGGGGCTAGCTCAGCAAGCTGGGGATTGAACCCTGGCCGCTGTTACACTGAATATTGACTAGCATCTACATATAATAGTTTTATATTATCAAAAAGTTACTTAAATTTAATAGTAGCAAAACCAAACAAAATGTCATTTCTGCAATGTCCTATTTGAAATTTGAGAAATGTCTATATTTATGTTTAGTATTATATATTCAATGCTTACCATAGTTGCTAAATACAAGGTAACTTAATATTTAAGTTAACACTGCAGAATATGCAGATTAATATATTTCATTTTCCTTGGAAATATTTAACTAAACTACAGGTGTTTAATTTTCTTGCCAAAATGTTAATATATTAGAATGGAATCTTTAAATCTAAATTTATCTTTATGGAAATATCTATTTCTGAAACATTTTGATATATTAGAAAATATTGTTTAAGTCCATTAACATATAGAAAATTGTTGCTGTGTGAATAGGTTACAATTTAACACTAGCAGGTCAAAAGAACAATGGAAATCAATTCATTGAGACTTAGGTTAACATTATGAATAATAGTACCTATCAAATATCCGCTTCTCAAGCCTTAGCAATATTACAAAGTTACAGTATGCTCAATTGTTTCTCTATTTACAATCTATAGCATACTACATTTCACAAGACCATATCTGCAGTCAAAGCAGAAACATTCTAGATGATACTAATATAATTTTAGAGTGAATTTAAAATTAACCAATTAGCTGGAAAATAGATCCCTCATCTTCATAGTTATTCTGCTCCACTTTTAGCTACAACTTTTGCACCACTTCATAATCATTTATGGATTATACATGGACATGAGTATAACACAAAAAGTATAACACACAGACATGCCATAACTGCTTTGCTAAGCATTTGAGTATAAGTGAGAAAGTTAATCAGCAATCTTCAAGTGAGTGTAGAGCTACTTATCTTCAATGGCATGTTTGCTTATTTTATGCTGGCAGCAGATTTCCATTTTTTAATGAGAGAAATGAACTGAATAACACTAATGCATTTCATAATGTACCTGAATACATTATAAGAGCAGTTGCTATACTCTTTTGGAGAGCAAGACATTTTAAGATGTGCCACTTAGCATGCCATCCACCAGACCAATTGGCAGAGTGCTATGTCACTCAGAAGTGACATCAGAAACTTCACAGGTGGTAATGATTTTGAGACTAAAAGTAGATATTGCTGATCTTGGGAAGTGCTGGAGCAGAAGTATTAGGTGTGAGCAGAGCTAACACTAAGCAAACCACACGGGTATATTAAGCCATTTGATACCTCACTCCCCTTAAAGCCAGTGAAATATCAAAGTCTATTTCATCATCTCTGCTGTTTCATGACCACAATGCTTAAAAAGACCTTTCACGTCTTATCTCCTTTACTGTCTGTGTCTTTCCAGAATTAGCTTAGGAAAGCTCTCAAACCTCCACTGCTATGAATATTTTTGTACTTAATTCATACTATACTGATGGACACTAACATACAAACAGCCCAGTTTCAGGGTTGAGATCTCAACTCACATGATGCCTTACTGTGTGATTCTGAAGCAAACTACCTGACTTGAATTTTCCCAATCCTCTATTCTCTCACTGTACCCCAGAGGGATAGCAATGCCTGAATCCCACAGTGCTTTGCAAGAGCTATCTATGGTCATTTCTGCAAAAGAATAAATGCCTAACACATAAGGAGCCATTATTCAAATTATTACAATTGTTTACAATCAGGTTATTACCAGAGATTTTTTAATTAACTTTTATCAATTACCCCACATCCTTACTAAATAATTTCATGACTGTATATGCATATGCACATTTTTGTCTTATCTGTATGTTCATGTATATTCCTTAATTATGAAATAGTGCATTAATGATAGCTATAAAAGGAATAAAATAAGTGTGTGAAGCAAAGGGATCTACTCCCCACCTAGTAGATTAATAAATTTGCCCTGAAATACGATATATGTAATATCACTTTGTCAATTTGTACACCAAAATTTTCATTATTTCACATATGGTCTGTTTTCTCTAAGCCATAGACTTCAAAAACCAGAAACTATATCCTGAATCAAAAATCTTACAATGAAACTTTTTACTCAGTGGGCTTTCAATGATAGTAAGCAATAAAGTAAAACTCTACGTTTTCTAACCTAGAATACAAATTAAAGTCTGAAAACAAGCAACAGATACTTGACAGCAGAATGGGGTCTTGCAGAATATGCACAGTTGCACTTTCACCACTTGGAAGTCTGGAAGCCAGCCTACAAAATACAACTTCATTTCCTGAGCACAAAGAACAGCTACAGTGAAAAGAGCATTGTGTGCATATCTAAAACCCTCTGTCATTAAATATAGCTCACCTCTATCTTATGGATTTTTTCTTTTCTGGTAACATAAAAGTTATGGGCTCTGAAACTTGATTATCAACACTGAGTGTTTGAAACTGCTCCTAAATCAGAGTTAAATATAAAGAAAACTCAAATGGATTATACATCCCAATATTTCTCTTAAAATGTCAACTAATCTCTTCAGTTTAGTGGAGGATGACACTATGGTTGAGCCATGCTTACTTATCAAGGAATTAAGAAAACAGAAGTTTACACATGGAGTAACATCATTTTAATGTTGTAGGTTAATCTTTTCTGTAATACATACAAAGTGACTAAACAATTAATATTTCCATTAAATGATCTTAGGCAAATTCCACACTGCCCACAAGCAGCCTATTCTTGGTTCCATGGTGTCCACTTTGTTTTGTCCCACCTTACTTGTGATTATTTCTATCATACTGGAAACTATCCTGAAAACAGGCACATCTTCTCCCTTCAGTGACACAGCAGATCAACAGCATGTGGGCACTGCAGTCAATAAATGTTTGCTAAGCAGGAATGATTTACTCCGAAACCAAAAGCAAGACAAAGGATCTTCCATTTTCTGTCTCTAAACTGTCTATCATTTAATTTGGTATACTGTCAAAACAGCTCTATGAAAGTGGAATTTATTAGCAGAGTGACATATCTCCCACTGAACAAGACTTCAATTAAGAGCTTATCTTCAACGCCACAAGCTGTGTCACAAGGATAATCACAGAGCACATAGACAGATGTGTGAAAATTGTGTAATGTGAAAGCAAAAAATGATCACAAAAATGATCTATCAACTTATGGTGTGTCCTGAAGTTACTGTATGGCACTATATTAATGTTATGAAAGTGTAGCCACTCTTTGTATTTGTATATTCTGCATCCATGGATTCAATTAACCATGGATCAAAAATATTTGAAAACCTGATCACATGAGTATCAACATGTAAAGATTTCTTTGCATTATTCCTTAAATAATACAGCATACCTTTTTACATAACATTTGCATGATATTAGGCATTTTATCCAATAGCAATGATTTAAAATGTAAAAAAACCTTGAATATGCAAATTTGTGTAAGGAATTTGAAGATCTATGGATTCTGGCATCCATGGGGGTTCTGACACTAATTCCCCCCAAATAGTCAGAGCTACTGTATACAGTCTTTGCACTACACACACCTTCTCCTTGGGGGATACCAAACGGATCTACCTACTGTCACATGTAATAACATGTCACAACACTGTAAGTCTTTTAAAAGTATCACTGAAAACAAGAAGCCTAGTTTTTCTTTTCATAGATCCATAACCAAACCATGATTATTTGTCAAACTACATACTATTTGTAATCCAATCTCAAAGCAAAAAAAAAAAAAATTGGCAGCCTTTTCAATTATGTTCTTATGACTTATATCAACTCTATTATGGGTGAAGTTTTTAAATTACTGTATCACAATCATGGTACACTTATTCTCAGCAGAATCACAAGATGAGGAGGTAAAGTAAGAAAAGACCTAGCTTCAACCCACTGTGACAGCTCATAAGCTATGCAAATTTTAGGCAAGTAGGTTGATTTCTCCAAGTCTCTGTCCTCATCAATATGAAGAGGATGATGATTTATGCCTCACAGGTCCATAACTGTAGCAATATTACCAAATTGGTTTTCCTTACCCAGCCTTTTTCAGAAAGTAATGTAAGCATGCTGTCCAATACCTCACAAGAAGATGGTGGGATATGATACCTTACTTGGCCTCTATCTTGTTCTGAAGATTTCCTCCACATTCTGTAGTCTTAATCTTTATCCTATTATCATGGGCCACCTCCTCCACACAGCATGCCCTGGTGATTCAGTGCACAAAGACTTCCTTGTTTGAGTCTCTTTCCTTCTTTTAGCTTCCCCCTTTGGTACTCAATTGTATAGTGCTTTGCATTGTTAACTGTTCATGTCTTTCTTCCAAATTCAATTATATGTCAAAGAAGGTTAGAACCTATGTAAGCCTACTTTGGATCCTCCTCTCCTAACCTATTAGGATCTTTTGACTCTAACAAGTCCTCAAAGTATGTTTGTTAACTGATTACCTAACAGAATACAAAAGATGAAATGATTCTTCTTTGACCTTATTGTAAACATAATAAAGTAACTTTTTAAAAGGAAAAGGTCTCAGCAGTTAGTACACTTTCTATGACTGAGAAGCAGACGTAATAGTCTTCTTCCTGAAGTAACTACTCCCAATACAATACATGCATTTAAAAATCATAGTCCTCCGAAGTGTATGTGGTCCCCCAAATAGCTTTTTGCAGAACTTTATGTGGTATGTATGTTTTTCAATAATATTTTTTGTTCTGTACTTTTCTCTTTTTTTGCAAAGGTCTTCCATCACCTCCAAAATTCTATACCTGGATTAAGACATTTTCCTGTAGTTCTTATTCACATTTGCTCTGTTCATTACATCTCTTAATCTCATTAAGGCAAGGCAAGGTATTTAAGACCAAATACCACTAAACTGACAATGCACTTTCTTGAATTCAAAGCAATGAAATTCAAAACAAGCTTCAAAATAATTAGGAGTGAATGTGTCTAGTTAACATTAGTCCAATGATGCGATCACAGAACTCAAGAAAAACTTCCAACACTATTAATATTTAACCTTTGTTACTTAAAAATAAACATTTTCTAAACACTACTTTGATATGACAAAATAGATTTGCACCACACATTTGTACAAGGCAACAATGAGACTAAAATAAGTCGAATGGTTAAAAAAAAATGTGATAAATATGGCTTTTACAAACACTAATGAAAAAGGTCAAAATAAAGTATTAACTTTATCCTACCTCTATACAAACATGCTTTATAGTCATATAGTGTTTCTACATTACTTTTCACAGAATAAATAATCTAAATAATAACTGATTAATGATAGATCATAAGTAGAATCTTTTTCTTTAAAAGTATCTTTATTTCATGGTAATTTCTGTGTATATATACATATAAATGACATAATGCAATCTATTACTGCTGACATTTTCTGCTTAACTTATGTTAAGCCATTTTACTTACAAAAAGTCTGTAAGAATTTTAAATATAAACATTTTCAGCAAAACTTTTTATTCTATTTGAAATACAACTACCTCTACCTCCATAACTCCAGATAAACATTAACCATATATAACTATTTATTTATTCCCATAAGCAAACTGTTCTTTTTTTAAGAGTAACTGGTTATTGAGTTTATTTCCAGAAAAAGAATACTACAGTTATACTGATACCTACCCTAAAATAGCTAAGGTCTGAGTAGTATAAATGTCAGTCACATTGAACACATTGCAAACTCATTTTATCATGTCTCTATGTGCCATCTTGTTTATCGCTAAGGATAGAATGCACAGTCATTCTCTACAGATTTTAGTAGAGACCAGAACTCCCTGGCTGACAGCAAGGCATTTCCCAGCAATTAACAATGAACTCCTAAAGATGAAATTGTATGTATTTATTTGTTTATTTATTTTGTGGTACTGGGACTCAAACTCAGGACCTTGTGCTTGTCAGGCAGGTGCTTACATCACTGAGTTATCTCCCTGGCTCTATGTTTACTTCAGAATAATACAAAATAAAGAACATGATAACCTTTTATAATTTATCAGATACTGTGCTTAAAAATAACTGACACAGGTAGAAAATGTTTCAAGAATTTCACATATGTCATCGATTTAATCAAGTTATAATTCTTAGTAACTCATACTGTATTTTTCTGTTACTGATATTTAAAAAGATAATTACTCTAACAGAGTTCTCAATCCACATAGGATGCTCAGGGACTAGAGCTTTAACTAAGGATCTTTTGAATGATAAAAGGCTTTAAAATTATTTCTTTATGTTTAAAATCCTTAAGACCCTATACAGCTTTCTTTGTTGTATCCAATCAATTGCTACGCCCTGTAGATGCTCACACTGCCACATCTCCCTGTTACTCCTGCACTACTCCCCCATTTAGTCTTCCAATATATTCTGAACAACCAAATTCCCTCCCTCGCTTGGTGTCCTCTCTCCACCCTGTTAAATGTCACCAAAATGTAATTTCTATAAAGCTACTTCCCAAACCAAATGCCTTTTCACTGTTAGCAAACTAACTGCTGCTGCCCAGTAAGCCCAGTGTCTAGTCCCCACCTCACCGCTCCTTTCTTCCTTACTCTGCCAGTGTCCCTGCATACGTTTTCTCTCTACCCTCTTACTTGTTTATCTTAAGAGTTTCCCAAAAAGCTAAAGAATATAGGCCTCTTTGCAAGGCCAATGATTATGGTCTCAATTTCCTGTAGGGACCCAACAGAAATATTTTTTCCAATCCATTTTTACTATTTCATGTAAGGATATGGGTTCTAAAACTGGACTAGCTTGATTCAACTCCTTCTTGTACTACTTACTAGTTAATGGGACACAGCTATGCCTCAAGTTCGCCTGTTTGTGAATCTAGGACATTAGTTACCTATCTTGTGAAGTTATTCTGAGAAATACATAATTAATTCTAGCCCAACATAACAGAAAGTGCTCAACAATATTAGTAATCATTATAGCAGCTATCATTTTGTTCACTATTCTTTATATATCACTGAAGACGAGACAAAAATGAATTAAAAGTTTGCAAAGTGGAATAAATAACAAATCAATTATCTTTGGTCTGTAAATTACCAAAGAAAGCTGGGGAGACAGTTCGGTGGTCTAAGCACCTGCCTGGCAAGTGCAAGGACCCAGGTTCCATCCCCAGTACCACAAGCTGTGCTGCACACCTATAATTCCACTGCTGGGGAGGCTGAGACAGGAGGATCACTATGAGTCTCAACTGTGTAGCGAGACTCTGTATCAAACAAATAAAAACAAAGAATTAAGTAAATTTAGGGGGCTGGGGAGATGGCTCAGTGGAATAAGAGCTTCCCTGGCAAGCGCAAGGGCCTGAGTTCAATCCCCAGTTCCAAAAAAAAATTACCAAAGACATTTCTGTCATGTATTTAATCATTAAGAAAAGATACTAAGACTACTTTATGGCTATAGAAAATATTAAATAAGACTTTATAAAGAAATGTAGAGGGGCTGGTGCGAGAGCTCAGCAGTCTAAAGCACCTACTTAGGCAAGCTTAGGTAAGCACAAATGGACTACAGTTCGATCCCAGGTACCACATGCTGCACCAGCCCTGCCCCCAGGGCAGGCTGAACCAGCCACAAAAAAAAAAGTGGCAACTTCTGTTATTTTACTAAAGATTATTTATCTGTTTATGATTCTACAATGTCAAAATTAAATCAGGGTAAATGTCTTTTCCTAAGATCTGTTGGTTCTGTCTACTGAAAAATAGACAAAAAATGCAATAAAATACATAAACATAAAAAAATGATAATAACTATCTCACCTCTTACATTTACAAAAGACTTATATTTTTTAAAACATGTCCTCGCTTTTGATATCTACGTTGTTCTACCTATGCTGCAGTAAACACTAGACTTTCAAAACAAATTCAGATACAGTGTTTATAGGGACTGGTACATTATTTTAAAACTTGGCTCCGGAAAGAAACAAAAACTTGATAAATACAACTACCAATGTGTAAGCACTTAGTCGGGAACACTGTGCTGCAAGTCCAGCCAGCGGCTGAGAACCAGCCCTGCTTTCTCCTCTTCTGTGCATTGTCACTTCACCTGACTACCTTCTGGCTCTTTCTGCTGAGATGAGACCCCTCCATCTACCCATGCAGAGTGCTGAAATGGCACCTTAAGGGTACTTCTTTTTTTCTTTGTACAATCAGACAAGAGAGGAGCAAATAAAATATCAATGCATCATTTTTACTATCATCAACAACACTGTATCACCAAATCTTTTCCTTAAGATAAACTGTGAATACCATGTGTGTACATTCCAATCCTGACTTTAAGAAACACCTTCATAATTTGCCTAATGTGAATATGAACAATTTAGGGCTTCATTTTGGGATCCTTTGCTGTTCAGCATAGTACATACATTCTTAAGACGTAAACAGATTGTAAAAGTCTTTCACCGTTTAGAATTTTCCAGAGGAAAAAATCACTCACAATCACTGTATACTGATGCCACTATTAAAGTACAGAAATTACTGACAATGTGCTCTTTCACATACTAACTTAAAATATTAGAAATGTTTTGTGAAAAGTCACAAAATTTTACTCGTAATTGTGAGGCTTCTACCTATACCAAAAACCTTCAGCTATAAATTCTATTTATTTGCATCACTTTTCCTCTTTTCAGAGTCAAGATAAACTAGACAGGCTGTTTCTAATTAAAATCTCCTTATTCACATATTTCCTTCTTTGCTATTTATTATGTATTTTACATTTGTTTTCTGAAGTGAAATCACTGTTTTCTTCAGTATGCTTTGGCTCTATTTCTACCACTGAGCATACTACAGATTTTTGGCATAGGCCAAGGTATTCGTTATAACCTAGGTATAACTGGCAGTTTATTTTCAATCTAGCTTTCTCTTTCACAAATAATTTGCATTCACGGTTTGCCTCAGTTAACCATTTTAGTGTTCTAATGCATCTGTAATTATTCAGTAGCTGCAAAAGCTGTTATTTTATGGTACTCATTAACACTAATGACAAACAATTTTCTACTATAGGTCATCTGGAAATTAAAATATTTTTTGTACAGAAAAGAACTAAGTAAATAAACTATATAACATGTATGGAAAACTAGTGTCTGTACATTACATACATTCATAAATATACGTAACATCCCAAAACATCACTGAATTCATTAAATACTGCTTTAACATTTGGTAAATTTGAAAAAGAAAGAATACCTTCAGTTTCCCATTTTTTTTTCTTTTCTTTTTTTTTTTTGTGCAGGGTCTCACTACATAGCTTGTAGCGATCCTCCTGGTTTCTGCCTCCTCATGGGTGGGATTACAGGCGCGCGCCACCACGCTCGGACTCCATCACTGGCTCAGCGCGCCCAAAGGCGGGGCCTACGCTGCAACGGGCGACAGGGATCGAACCCTGCCCATGGGCTTCCTTGAGCAAGCGCTTAGTCCGCTGAGCTATACCGCCAGCCCTTCTCATCATCATCATCATCATTATTATTATTATTTTCTGTATTTTAGGACAGGGTCTACAGGGTCTCACTACGTAGATCAGAGTCGTAATCATTCTCCTGTTTTCAGCCTCCCAAGTGCTGGGATTGCAGGAGTGCGCTGCCATGCCCAGTCTCCACTGCCATCTCAGTACGCCCTGGGGGCAGGGCCAGCACAGCTCCGCGGATTGAACTATGGCCCCTGAGCTCTGCCAAAGCAGGTGCTTTAGTAAACTGAGCTATCAGGCCAGCCCTCCATTATTTAATTTCAGGAATTTCCTTTCTTATATGCATGTTGATCAGAGCTATATTAACACTTAGCTTTTCCTTACCGAAGCTTCCATAACATGTTACCTAGTCATCACTTATGACATATTATTTATCTATGTTACAATTATTTTCAACACTTTTATTTCCCCTAGAAAACTTTCATTTATTTGAGGACAAAGTATATGTTGATTACGTTAGGTAGATTTCCATGAGCTTAGCATGACATTTTGCTGCAATCAACTTTGAAAGATAAATCAATATATCAAACCAGCCTTGTAATGTTTATTTCATAGGATTAATCTTGTCATCATAAGCCTAGAATCTTGTTAAGTCTTTAAAACAAGTTTATTTTTAATTAATAGTTTTAAAATATAGGAAAAATGAAATGTCAACTATAAATTTTTCTTCCTTTGAAGAAGGAATTCTCATCTTGTTAAGCTTTTAGCCATAAAGGGGCTAGAGTGAAGCAAATATTGCATGTAAACATCATTGTCTCTGAAGTGGTCTCTGAACTTCAGATTTGCAGCAATTCTGTTAAGAATATAATGGTAATTTAGTATATAAATTTGAAAGAATTGCTACTTCTTTGAGGAAGGTGCTATCATCATGCATGCATTTATAATGAGGTTGTATGTTCCCATCCCACAGGAGCATATTCTTTGTATATCTTTTCATCTAGAAATCACCTCTTTGGACATAGAAAAGTTACACTCTCAATTTCTTAGAGTAATGTCAAATATGTAACATCTCTTCCCCCAGAGGTACACTATTCAAATCATACTACTTGAAAACAACTTCTTTCTCTTTCTGAAACAATTGATATCTATGGAAATGTCACTTTCAATCCTAGCCAACAGTGGCTTCTAATCTATATTTTAAACTTTTATATTTTGTAAGAAAATAAAATGTTGGCCTATGGTTGCCTCTGCAGTCCCACATCTACCTGGTAGGACCCAACTGGGCAAGGAGTTAGACAGCTCCTCTGCAGACCCAGGGCCATCCTTCTGAGGACCAATGTGCTACGAGCTTGCTGCATGGTTGGGATGGTCCAGGAACTTGGGGAGCTCAGTTCCCAGAGTGCTCTGGGCAGCCTGGACCCAGGCTGTACTGCTAGGAGAGACCCCAGGGACACTCCCACTTCTAACCTCCCCACCTCCTTGGGATGCCCCTGGAATCTCCTAAAGATCATCCTATCCTTTAAAAGTCACTGTTTTGAAAGGATGAAAGTGCTTCCTGTAGAGGGAGGGAGGGTCCTACCTCCAGGGCCACCTCCTGATGTCTGAGATAGTCTCCACATAAAACCAGGTCACATAAACCTCTCCTTTCTGCTCTGGAAACTAGGCTGGGGGCAGAACAACTGGTAAATGTGAACTGCATTTTTGTCATTCCCAAAGAAAAAACAACAAACAAAAAAAAAAAAGAAAGAAAGAAAGAAAACGTCATCATAAAATAAAATGAGAATAAGTATATCGTTAGCTTCTCAGTAGTTTCACAGTACAAGACAAACTAGGAAGATTTGTACAGAAAAGATTAATATAAAACTTTCAACAAACTAAAATGAAGTACTGCAAATGAAACTAGTTATATATATGAAAATATTTTTAAAACAACAAAATGTGTAACTTGGAGATGTGGGACATTTGGGAGCATCTAGACTTCTCCCTGCTTCCTATTTCTCCCCTATTTTCCTCTTTATTTATGTATACTGTTTTAACAAAAGTTAATCACTGAACCTACTGTAACATCTGAAAAATATTGCAAAAAGTGCAAAACACTTGCCTGACACCTAAAGCAAATCTTCCAGAGTCATTTTTATAGATTTCATAGGCAGATGACAAAACACCTCTCTAAATTCATCAGTAATTATCTGAAGAGATGTGCTGAATTTTTTTATGAAGTTGTTGAAAACTGTAATCATGTACTTATTTGCTAGATGTTTTCTAGGAGAAAGCTGTAATGTTTATATAAATGCATATGTTAGTAATCTGTAAAAGAAAATATTAAAACCAGTTTCCCTAACTCAAATTTAAAATAAAAATGTCTATGGACACTTAATGCCACATGTCAGTAACTATTCTTGAAGCCTCTGCATTTCAATCGATAATTCTTCAACCATTAGTGAATATATGCTCCATGACTCATCAGAAATGATATTCCAAGTTAATGGAGATCATTCTTCTCCTCACACACCCATACTC
>NDGM011200753.1:0-15184 GCA_002564305.1 Octomys mimax | reverse complement strand
TGAAGCCATCTGATAGCTATTCTGTTGAGTCTAAAGCAGTCAATCAAAAGAGTACAGACCATCTGTCTATCCTATGATAATTATAAACAGACAAAATAAATTAATATAAAGAAACAAGAGTAATCATAATGAATGTTACATGCAGGGGAGGTCCGGAAATGTCACACGGAGACACAGAGGAACTTCTAGGGAGACTGAGGTGGGACTGTGGGTCACAAAGGTGCATCCCGTCCAGTTAAGATTTAAATGTAAGTGTGTATTTCAATACTTATGAATTATATATTAAAAGAACTGTTAAAAACATGTTATTTAATTGGGAGTAAGGATTGTTTGGCAGTGTAGATTTAAAAAGAATGGCCAAATGTGATAACTGCTGATGCTGAGTGGTGGTTATGTGGGGCATTTATTATATTCTTGTTATATTTTGTACTTTCTATAATAAAGAGAGTCCTTCCTTCTCAGATTAAAGCAATGCAAAGCAGATAAGGAAAGAAAATTGCATTATAAAAATAGGTTTTGGAGACTAGAGAGAGGGTTGCCTAGCTGAGTGGCTGAGTGATTACTTAGCATATCCAGGTCCCTGTGTTTGATCCCTAGTAACCTCCCCAAGTAGATTTTAATATAGGAACAACTCTGCCTATGTAGGCAAATCTGTAGTTTAGTTTTATGAATCCCACCTGGCCCTAGATGAAATTTGAATTCTCCAACATCGATGTTACCAATGTTACCATTAATAAAGATGATCAATTTTCATTCTTGGTCTTTTATTTTGATTGGTCCAGGAATCAGTTGGGAGAAAAGATCACACTTAATCAGGGCTGTTTGGCTCTCCAGCAGTCCTAGCATCTCTGCCTGATAGGTTGAACTTGGTGTGACCAGGGGCTTCACTTCACCAGTACAGTACTGTACCTCCTGTGATGGGAAAGCGTTACCTCCTCAATAGCTTTGCTATCACTTACGAGGTTCCACAAAGGAGCTGTTTGATTTTTCTCATTGTCTTGTTGGTCCCTCCATCAAGAAACTTGAGCCCCACTTCCTTTGTCTCATCAGAGGATCACCATGCACTACAGCCAGGGTCATGGGCCTTCCTACTCAGGGTGAGTCCTCTGCTGTCCTGGGCACTGGAGAGGCAGTGATGTCCCCAGTGGTGAAGAGTCCTGTGATAAGTGCCATAAAACCTAACTAGCTATGAGGAGTTCCTGATACTGCTTCCTAGTGGTCTTTATATAAATAGGCTTCCAAAGGGCCATCCCAAATGTCACAATTTCTGGAAGGAACATGTAGAATAGGCATCCTCAGGACTAGACTTTAGAAATGAAGGAGACCTTTTCCCAGCCAAAGACAATGTAAGAATGTTCAGTAACTTATAAACATTCCTATCTGGGAAGTAGAATAGGAGAAACAAAATTTGTATGTTTAACTCCCAGATCAGAATTAAAAGGTTTACCTAGAAGGATATGCTGTTATTAAGCATTTTTTTGCTGGGAAAAAAAAAAAAAAAAAAAGGAGGCGAAAACAATATAAATTAGGTTAAGCCACAACCAAAATTTGTTGAGGTAGTTCATAGAATCAAAGGAAAAAAAAAAAAAGCTGAGATCACATATGACAAGGAAACTTTAGGCAGTAGAACTGTGTGTACCAATACCAACAAACACTCGGTCTTTCTTCCCACTTCCCCCTTTCTTTCAGATTGTTTCTCAGAAAGTTAATGCTAATGATAAAGTCCTTTAGATTGCAGATTTTGTATTTTAAAACCAAATGAGAGGGGGGGAAAAAAAAGCCCCTAAATGAGTGGACTCATGGTTATTCTTTGAACCTTAGCAGAATTACATATGTTTATTTTTTTGGCCAGCTCAGCCCACCCTGAGTGAGGGCAGGGCTGGCTCCAGGTGTGGTGTCGGGGATTGAACCGCAGCCCCCTTAAGCAGGCACGTGGGACTGCTGAGCTATCTCACTGGCCCCTACATGTATTTAAATTGTAGTTCACAGGTATTTTTTCCTGTATTACATGGTTAGGATTTAGCTCCAGAATGGCCCCCAAAGGCTTCACGCACTCACGTGGGAGGCGCTTGGGTTGTGACTAACGTCTGGCTTTCTGTAAGGAGGCGGGGCCTGCTGGGAAGAGGTAGGGCCCTGGGCTGAGACCTGGAAGGAAGTAGCTCCCTCCCGGATCCTCCCTTGTCCTTCCTCTTCCAGGTTGCCACAGTGTGGGCAGCTTTGCCCCCACTATTCCCCTCTGTGATGTCATCTCCCGTGGAGCTGGCAACCATGAACTGTAACCGTGCACCAGAATAAACCTTTAAATTCTGATGGGTGGGGATTGTGCGTCTGAGACGAGACAGGGACTAGCTCACACTTAGCAATTTAATGTTAGGTGTGGTGCCGCGAGCCTATAATCTGTTACTGTTAGGTGTGGTGCCGCGGACCTGTAATCTCAGCACTCAGAAGACCTAAGGATCCCAAATTCTAGGTTGTCCTAAGCAGGTTAGCCAGATTTAATGAAATCTTGTCTCAAAATAAAAAAGTTAAAGGGGCTAGGGATGGATGTAGCTCAGTGCAAAGGCCCTGGGCTCAATCCTTAACACCATGCCAAAATACAAAACAAAGCAAAATCTAACTCTTTGATATTTAATCGCGCATTTTCCCCTAAAGGCAAGTTACACCACTTAGCTCGATGGGCCTCACGTGCTGGCTTGTTGATGTATTAGGTTCCTCCTCCTCCCAGCTGCAGTTATACCACATCCCTCATGTATCACGACACTTTATTTACATCATCACCTGCCAACAAGTTCATATTGATCTTCACTGTCCTTTACATTATGGAAACAGTAAGTATTTTTTCATATGCATCTTTCCCCTTCAAACTACTGTTATCCCATGGGTCCTTATCTGGGATCTATGCCAATACCTCTGAGACAAGGGATTGAGTCAAATAGGAACTTTATTGAGCTGCACAAATCAGAAACTCCCGGGTCTCAGGACCATGAGTTCCCAAGAGGAGAACTCAAAGAGGTGTTGGTTTGTGTAGGGCTTGGGGGTACTCAGGTGAGGGAGAAGCAGGGAGGAGGCATACCTTTCAGTGGCGCTTATCAGGTCTGTGTGTTTTCTGGAAAATATATTTTGCCCTAGGGGAGATTTCAGCGTGATAAGTGGGGTAGACTGGCCAGTCTGACAGCACCATTCAGGAGGGCGGGGTCCTCTTTGCCCTACTGTATTCCTGTTTTAACTGGGTAAGGGCTGTGCTTGGTGCTTTCCCTTTAGTGTCTGTGTTTTTGTTAAGCAAAGCAAGTTCAGGGCAAAGCGTTTGCAAAATGAAAATAACAAAATGTCCAAATGTAGGTGTTGAATGTGATGCCTTGAGGTTCTTGGGGTGGGGATCACCCTTCCTTCTGAGACAGGAAATCAGGATACGGCAAAGCTGGGCGGGAAAGTACACACGACCTGTTAATTACAAGACCCGGGACACACACAGAACAGTTCCCAAATCCCTTCTTGTGGGCTTCTCAAGAGAACCAGAACAGGTTTTCAGTAGGATGGGTTAGACCTAATGTCAGCCTGAGACGGAGATCCCAGCCCTACCTCTCGGGAACTGTGTGTAGAAGTTCTCATGGGTTTCCTTGAGCGTTAGATGACAAAAAAGGACACAGGCACCAGGAAGAGCTTGCTCTTAAGACTTTCCTCATGACAACCCACCTGTGTCCTCCAGGGCGTGCTTTTATTTTGCTTTTTCCTCTTTTACATGGCCCAAGCTAGCTTTGCAAAGCCAGTTTCTCCCTCACTCTTCATGTTTACCTTTTCAAATACATTTTGTCACCACATTTTGGTTGTTCCATTTGATTCTTTGTTCACAGTGAGATGAACCTGGACTCCAACTCCAGGCTATGCCAGCACAGCAAAACCTAGTAACATTTATCTGGCAGGCTGTTTTTAGAGGGACACTCTCCAGGGATACTTTCACTTGATCCTCGGGTGTATGGAGGATGTAGTGTGCTCCACCCTGGTGGTGGATTCACAGCTTCAAGTCTACTTGTAACACTCAGCTGAACTGATCCAGCACGGTGCTGGTGCGGGAGATCCACCTGAGGATTGTTGCCAGCAGCATAAGAGACAGAACTGGAGGAGAAGATATTGGGAGCTACTGGAAGCTGTTGGGAGCTACTGGTTCTCTTTGAGGAGCTTGTCATGTTGGCTTTCCTGGTGAATTCAGCTGCTCTCCTCATCAAAGGTGCTAGGACCTTGTCACTGAGAATGGCTACAATTCACCCTGGGAAAGCTCTGGTCCTCACTTTGAGCACTGGTTCCTGGCTCGAGAGAAGATTGTGCACAAGGCAGTCTCCTGCAGAAGCTTGTCATGTCGGCTTTCCTGATGGGAACTCAGCTTTCCTTATCCTCAGAGGAGCTCAGGACCTCACTGTAGCTGAGAATCGCCGTGGTGCTTTTCAGGGCAGCTCTAGTTCTTACTCTGAGCATTGCTTCTGGGCTCTAGTGCTTACCCCCCCACCAGCATGCTGACCCAGATCCTTCATCCCACTGGCACAGACTTTCTAGCTCCCACCACTAACGTTGGAGCCTTTCACATCCATGAAGCAGGCCTGCATGAGGCATTGTTATGGGCTCTAGGCCTCCAGTTGGACTCATGGGAGGCATTTTTATGGGCTCTAGGTCTTTAGCTGGAATCATGCAGGATATTATCATAGGTTCCAGGACCTCAGCTGGATTCTTTGGTCTTTAGTGTATGGACAGATTTCCTGCACTTTTTGTATATGATTCCTTGGGTGATTATTTATAAAATAATCTTATGAAATGTGTCCTGTGTTGTATCATGTTCCTTTGCAAAACCTCAAGCTACAACAATCCTTGTATCCTGGCATTCTGTACTAGAATATTTCCTTTCACAGGCATAAGGACCCTCATGCCTTGTGCTGGGCTTATCATGCAATCAGGGAAGATCTTTCCCTGTTTTGGTTTGCTGAGTCCTTCCTTGCTCTTCTTAAGGTGCATTCATCATATGTCCCAGTCAGACCTTGCTGAGGAGGAAATCGGGTCCTTCACTGTAGCATACGAGGATGCACATGGAACATTGCCTTGCGTTGGCTGTGGAGCCAGACCTGCTGGCACTGGAGGCTGATGCTTACCATGGAAACTGATCTTATTCTGCCTCTTCTCCACGTGAGCTAAGTGTTCTTCCATCTGATGCCTGTGTGAAGCACGGCTTTCTTGGTAATCCTATAACCTGCAAACCATGCAGTGAGTTGACACCCAGGCCCTGCTGCTCCTGGTGGCAGAGATCAGTATTTTTTTGATGTCCTCTATTCAGTGAGATTCCTTCCTTGAAGATGGTAAAGACAGAGGAAGAGGCTGGCGATGTGTGGATTATTGTCCTCCCTTTGCATCTACTTGAGCACCCAGTAGAAAGTGCTCATTGTTGTAACACCTTATCTTCACTCATACTCTGTAACAGATGCCCAGTTCGTGTTTGCTGAATGGTGTTAGCCTACAGTAACACTGGCCCAAAGGTGCCGCTCTGCGGACCTCAGGAGCAGCAGATGCTCTCCTAGAGCTGTTTTTTTGGCACCTAGGGACAGAGGTTGGGCCCTCACCAAAGTTCTACCTCCCTGGGGACAAGGTGGCTGGCCTGAGCCAGCCAGCCTGCAGTGTGACAACCGCTGTTACCCCAGATGGAGCTATAATGCCTTAGGTTTTGTCCTGCGGTACAGCGTGGGTATGCTTGCCTGGGAAGTCTTCATTTTCTAACTCAGTGCTGTCTTCCCTCTTCCACAAAATACATGACTTACTCACTAGAACAAATCACAGAGTCCATACACAAATGCATTTTGCGAGGTCTTTGCAGAAAGGAAACACAAAAGAGATGTTTTCTCTGCTCAGTACAGATGTCAGTCAGCACCTAAGCATTCAGGGAATGTGATGGAAATTGCATACACAGAAAAGTATGCTGTTAGTGTATTAGCCAGGCTGACCTATTCTTTTAGGCTATTCAGAGAAATAACTGTCATTTGCAGTGATTTTAGTCAATGGCTGTCTCTATCATTTTGTGTAATTAGGGACAGCCATCTTCTTGAAGATGGCAAAACATGAAGCGATTCAGGCTTTTCTCCCCCAAAGAACAGCTCCCTTTCAGTGGCCCTCGGAGCATTAATGTTCTTCAGGAAGGATAAGTCTCTGAGGCAGAAGCAGCACCAGCACAAGCCAAGAGGGTAACCAGGCAGACAGACAGGGAAGGCTGACATGTGCAATCAGTTCCTGGACGGAGGAAAGGTGAATGACAGGGCTGTTTTCTGAATGTCCTGCCTGTCTGTCACCTGGTGCCAAAATGCCCCCATGGATACCTGGCCTCTTATTTTTATCTCCAGAGATCAGACCCCCCCAAGGATTCAAAAGCTTATATATTTTAACATGTCAGAGGAGAAAGGCGAAAATAAAATTTCCCTGCCACACAAGATGAAGGGAATTTAAAAATGTATTGTTTTCAGCAGTTGCTTTGTTCTAGCACAACCCTTTTATCTACTGCTCTCAGAAATGACTTTATTTAGCCAAACACTTTCCCTCCTGCCTCCACCACAGGCTTTTTCCAAAGCGTAAACCACATGGCTCTGCTTCATTAGCGTCTTTGTTTGTGTATCAGCACCACTGATGATATCAGTTATAGCTCTGGGAGTATGGTTTGTTCATACATTAACCATCATTAGGAACAAACAGCAAACAGCTTCTCTCAGGAGCAAAGCCCATTCCCTGAGCTGGCACTTAGAGCCTAAGGAATGGCTTTCCTTCCAGGGATTGTTTCAGGCTGACATCAAATATTTCCTCCGACACCGGTGCTGGCAGATCCTCCTGAGTTTACACAACCAATTCCCTAAGCCACTAAAGGAAGGATTGCGTAAGGGTCTTTGTAAATAAGATGGACAAACAACATCCTTGTCACTGCCAGTACCCAGAAGTCCTAGAATTCATTTTTTCCTGCTTTGTAGCTGTTTGAAATTGTCATTTAGTCATATCCAAATTTGTCAGTGGCATCCTGAGACTAACTAAAGTCTTAGTTCTCAACATTTCAATTTATACAGCTAAATTTAAAAATAAGAACATATACATTAAATAATTCTCTGGATGTAGATCTGCCGTCTAATAAATGAAGCAACTTGGCCATAAAAATCCACAATTGGAAGGATATATTTAGGAACAATTTCCCAGTTTCTCAAGTGAATTTCTTGTGGTTTTATCTGAGGGCTGAAACACCTACTTCGAAGGAGTTGCAGACTGTGGTTATAGTAGAATTGGGTCAAATTCTTCATTCAGTTCATTTTAAATAAAGACCACAATGCCAAGCATTCCTTCATTACTGAATTGTTGATCCTTTCTACTACTAACTCAGATTTGCTTTATATCTGCCTGATTTCTTTGGCCAAGGCCACTCATTAAAAAATGACTCAAAATAGTTGATTCCATGAAACACACATTCAGAAATTTCTAGGCCAGCCAGATAGCTCAACAGATTAAAGCATCTGCTTATTAAAGGCAGAGGCTGGGGGTTCGATCCCCAGCTTGCCGTGCTGGCCCAGACCCAGGGTGTGCTGAGACAATGACTGAGACTCAGCATGGTGGCGTACGCCTATAATCCCAGCACTTGGGAGGCTGAAAAACAGGAAGGATCACTACAAGTCTATCTGTGTAATGAGATCCTATACTAAATACATAAAAAAAAAGAAATTTCCAAAAATCTTTCTAAATTTGTAACTTCTCTTTGATCATCTATAAGTGGAGACAGATACTTTACCTGATCTCAGGTTTGAGCAGAGATCAAACCTGAGGTTTTGCACAAGTTCTCTACCACTGTGTCACATCCTCAGCCCAGGTGAACTGTCAGATTATTCAGTGACAAAAAGGATTAGACATACTTTTTAGGTCTGGTGCCTCAAGTGGTTTACCACAGAGAACAATGATAAGAATGAACATTTCTTCTGCCAACAGACCACATCTGCTTGAACTCTTCTTCACATGTGGTCCAAGCAAAACATTACCATCTTGTGGCTGACAGCCCGGAGGCCAGTGTGAATGAAGGTCTTTGAAGAGTAACTTTCAGGCCCAGGAAAAGGTCCAGAGCTATGCCAAACCCTCTCTGCAATTTACCAGTTATAGGAGCAACTCTTATCCCTGTGGAGAAGCTGGTGTTGGGGACAAAGACGTTTGTGTTCTCTATTGCGCCGGCATGGTATCTACCAACAGTATGCAGATTTGTCCTTGCAGAGCTTGGTTTTCTAAATTTATCTGACTCAGCCTAGAAATGATGTCTACCATTCATTAAATTGTCATCAGGCAGAGGAGTCAAGACTAAGGGTCCCAAACCGTGGCCAGAGAAAACACAGTAAGTACTTTGAACTTGGTGCATGTGAAGTGCACTTCTCCAGGGCTCAGGTTTACAATTATAGTGCCACAGTGTCTCTTAATACTATGTGCAGGGATGGGCATGGCTGGCTGTGTCACAGCTCATTTGACTTACAAAAGCAGGCAGAAGGCTGGATCCTGTGGGACATAGCTTGCCTCCTTGTTCTAGAGGAATTGTCTCTGATTCTTTTGATTGTGCATGTTGTCAATTTACATGAAACACACACAATCCCAAATCACTTTAACATGTACCTCAATATATGTTCATTTGTGTATAAATTATATACAAGAACATGTACACCAATGCATTTTCATTATATAACACTCATAAAACAAAGCTTTTAAAAACAGCAATACAGATGCATAACGTTTTTGCACGTAAGTTTAATTCTGATGACTTCTAGTGTCATTACCTAAAATCTAAAAGTAAAATATACACTGAAAACTAAGTTTACAGTCAACAACAATGGGTTTAAATCCACAATTCAAATAGTCTTCTTGATAATCTTTAAAGATGTTGGCCTTTTATAGTTCTAAATAAGTATTTGTTTTTAAATCTTATATGTTCTGTTCTAGACACTGGGATAATTTTTTTAAAATATTAGTTTCAAAGATTTTAAAGGGGATAATCACACACCTGGGGGTGGAGGTCTATTAGATGCCCTTTTACACAACTCAGTTCTGCAGCACAGAGCAGCTGGATGTTGTGCCTGGTCACTGTGGCTTTGTACAGAATCCTTCCTGAACTAAGCTGCAGGGAGCAGACAGAGAAGAGATGTTAACCTTTCCACTGTCCTGCTTGTCCCCTTTATTTTCAGTGTTAGAACTTCAGCCAGCAGTCTCTTTGTAGAAGTATCACTTGTTTAACTAAGGAACAATGACTTTAGGTAAACCTAGACAATCTGTCCAAACCTTTACTTAAGTTGGCACAAGCAACTTGATTCACAGGATTTCTCTAAAACATATGTTGAAGTTGCAACCTGTAGGACCTACAGATGGCCTTGCTTTGGAAATGGGATTGTTGAAGATGTAGTGTAGCTGAGGTCATGTGGAGTAGTAGAGTGGGCTTTTAATCCAATACGATTCCTGTCCTTGTGGAAGAAGAAAAGACACAGACACACATAGAGAGATGACCACATGACAATGCAGACAAGACTAGAGTGGCGAAGGTGCAAGCCAAGGGGCACCAAGGGTTGACAACAATCATCCGAAAGTCCATTAAGCAAGGAAGGTTTCTCCCCTGAAGGTTTTGGAGGGAGCATGATCCTCCCAGCATCTTGATTCCACACTTCAAGTCTCCCTACCTATGAAATAATTTCTGTTGTTTTAATCTAGCAGTGTTGTGTGGTATTTATTGCAGCGGCTAAAGGAAAACAAACACTCACCACGTCCCAAACAATTGATATTTTCTCTATCAATAACACTTACTTACTAGTTCTCCTAAGTTCAATTTTCAAATAATAGCATTGCAATCTGCAGTCTTCTCAAGCATATAAGCTAGAAATCTCATGCATTGTATGTTTTCTTTTTCTTTTTGTTTGTTTTTGAGACAGGCTCTTGCTCTGTAGTTCAGACTCATCTCAAAATCACTGTGTAGCACAAGCTAGCCTCAAACTTGGTGATCAGCCTGTTCCAGCCTCCTAGTTCTGGAATTATGGGCATGGGATACCCTGTATTTCTATCCTTTTTTACCCTTCACATCTTATGAACAACCCAATTTGTCAACTCTATTCTCTACTCAACTTTTACTTTAACATTTTGAGTACTGCAACAGCTCCCAAATAATCTTTTTTTCCTTTCTTGTATCTCCAATTAATTCTTAACATCTGCTACAACGATCTGTCTACAGCATTAATTTACTTCCAATTATAGTTGCTACCTTTTCCACTTTGTGTCTGTAACTATGCTAAGCTTTTTCACATGTATTTGATCTTCACAACAATTTTAGGTGGTAACTATGATTATTAATCATTTTATGGATCAAAAACTCCTTGATGCTCAAGTTCGCAAAGCTGTCAAATAAATGTCAGAATTGAGATTTGAAGTCCCACTTACCCACTATGCTCCTGTGACTCATCTTGTCACCTCTGTAAAACACAAAGTAGTGACATGGTACTCAGGCTCACCCCAGCTGTATTTTCACAGCCCTCTGCTGTAGGGGAGCAAGATACCACATCAATTCCTGCATGTGTGGATTCACTTTCTTGCCCTTATGACTTAGGGTGGCCAGTTTCCTCAACTTAGAAATGTAACAATTTTTTGCTGCCTGAAACCCTAGTACACCTCCATGCCAAGCTTATCTGTGGCCTATTTCGCCAACACCCTAGGTCAAATGATCTGTTCCTTCGTCTGGACAACCTCCTTAGACCTTAAGCTCCTTGCTTCATAGTCATTTGCCCTTTCATTCCTACCACTGTCTCTCTAGCTTCTTAATTCTAGGGCTATTGTTTAATCCGGTCATTGGTTTTTCCACCCATCTTTTATAACTGTATAAATAAATGTTTGTTGAATTGCCAACAACAGCAATGGTAATTATGATCATGTTAGCAAGCCTTTGTCATTCATATTCAAGGGTCTTGATTCTATTTGAAAAGTAGAGTTTGTAATTTAAAAATTGTCAGTTTTTGTTTTCCCACAGCTGAAAAAAATTTCTTCAGCTACCTATGTCTTTTGACATAAGAAGCCTCACGTCAGGACTCAGACCTAAAAATCTCATATGTGTGGAAGGTGACTGGATTACGGGGCACTGTACTCATCAGTGACTCAGATGTTGATGTGTTCAGTAGCTGAAGTGCCATTAGGTGGTGGCTGGCACCTTGGTGGCAGGCGCGGGAAGCCTGACTTGGAGAGGTACCTGCTTGTTCCTGACTTCTCCCCTCTCTTTCTGCTTCTTGAACACGATGAGCTGAATGGTTTCCTTCTACCAGGTCCTTCCGCTGTGCTGTTTCTGCCATGGAGGCAGCAACCATGAGGTAAAACCGTGAGCCCAAGTAAACCTCTCCTCCTTTACATCGTAGGTGTTGGGTCCGTGTCTCAGTGATAGGAAAGTGGCTAATGTACTTCATTTGAAATACCCGTTTCTATTCAATGTCACATTTTTGTGTAGTAGATACTCGTTTATTGTAAGGTAATATAACATTTTCTCATTATCCTTTGTGAATGAAACACTCACAAATCAAGGAAGCATTCACTCGGTTCCCTACTCTCCAAAAGCTGTTCCTTCAAGTTATCTGAATCTTGAAGGTGCTTCTCTGTTTTAAGTTATGTTCCAGCTAGTTCGGACCTAACTCAGACTTCTGTTACATTTTATGATAGAAGGTCAGACTAATTAAATGCTGTATATGCATCCCGTTGTCCTTACCGCTTTGAAAACTTAAGCCTGGCTTCACTTAATTTGAAGTCTCGAGAACTGGCATAAGATCCAATCCTGTAGTTCTGGGCAAACAGAAGGAACCCAATGAAGAAATAAAAGATGAAACTAAATGAGGCCCCTGGGAAATCAAACCAGAGTAGACATTTTGGCCAAGTGGCAGAATAACTTTCTGCTCTATCTAGAAGTCAGTCATGTACAAACGCTTTAACAAAACAATTGTAAGTGTGAGAGCATTAATAAAAAATAGATTGATGACAGTGATTAAGCAATAATTAAAAGGAAGCCGTGTAGTCCACAAAAAAGCAGAGAATGATGAAAAATAAGGCAATCACTCTGCCCCCTTGGGTTTTTTTTCCCCCTCCAATGGAAAAATATTCTTGTTGCTGCCCGTAATTTGAAATGTCTGGAGCACTGACCATCTAATCATAGAAATCCCAAGGGGGGTGGAATGCTGTATACATCAGAGGAACCCTAGAGACTCAGCTGTTCGTAACTACATGAATAGGAGGAAGGTGCCCTACTCCCATTGAAGAGCAACACAGTTGGTTAAAGAATGAACAAAAGCAGCATTTCTTCATTAGTGTCATTGTGCAAAGCCAATGCTGCAAAAGCTAGAGGCCATCAAATGGGTTATTGCAGCAATAAAACAGAATGAAAAAAATTGAAATGCTCCATTCTCTTGTCAATCTCATATCCTTGTCTTTCTTTTTTTAATATACTAGGCACTACCCTGATAAGCTAATGCATATTTGCGATTTCATTTTGTGCTTGGTAATTGTGCTACGGGCACTGATTCATTTGACAGAATTTACTTTCAATGAAGGGAACTGGCAGGTTGGAAGACAAAACCCAACATCGCCAAATCACCAATTAAGGAGAGCGCCAGAGGGAAAACTGGACCAGGGACTGGTATCCGTAAAAATGATCTAATGATGCTGTACTTTGAAAGGCATTTTGAAGAGATACTTAATGAAGGAGATAAAAGAGGTAGATTACAGGGTGGCCAATATATATGAGTGCCAATTCTAGACCATGAAGATAGGCACAGTGGGGCGCAGTCATTTTTGCAAAGTTTTGGACATCTAAACAACAAGTGTATCCAACTGTGCTGCAGGTGACAGCAAGGCTGATTCCCTGCACAAGTGGAGAACGTTGGTCTCATCAGCGAATCTATTCAAGTCTCCTTACTGTGAAGGTGCATCACCATAGCAGGCACCAAGAATGTAAACAGCAATAAGCCACAGTTGTGGCCCACCCACAGGGAGCGCCAATGCTAGCAGTGGAAGGGACAGGCAGATACACTAATTGTATGTAGCTGTGAAGGATGAAGCAAAAACTCCTAAACTCTTGCCAGTCAGTTGCCTGTCAATATCAGGGTAATCGTCCTTTTTCTAGTCTCCATACCTTTTCCTGCAGGACCCTGGTTTTGTTCAGTTTCTCCAATTGGCCTGCCCCACTCAGAGACCCAGCTCCATCTGGATATGCATCATTATATCTGTTATGGTTTGTGTCTAGTTGTCCCCCCAGAGCCTCATGTAAGCTATGGGGCAGACACTGTTGGAGGAGCAACAAGTGGATTGAGGGGTGGGGCCAGAGGACCAGGACTGGGCCCGAGGGGTGGGGCCAGAGAGTTGCAAATCCAACTGGCTACCCTGTGCTTTCTGAGAGGTATAGAGAGGGTCATCCTGGACATGGCATCCCCCCAGCCCCTCTTCCATTGTCTTGAAAACTTCAGTAACTGTGAACTAAATACACCTTTCCTTCCCTCATTTTGTGTGTTGGTATTTGTCCCAGCAATGAGAGAAGAGTAACTAATACAGTATCCTACAAGTCTTGGGATTGCCAGGGTTTCTTCACGTTCAGAAACTAATAAAGCTTTTGCCTATTGCTGACAGTCATTGCCTCTCATGACTTAACTTCAATGACTTATTCAAGTCCTTATCGCTTTATTCTGCTTTACCAACAATTCTCCTCTCAAGAAAATATAAAGCAGAAAAAAATGAGGGAAGGAAGCTACATCTTGCCAAAGATAATATGCACCAAAATAATGGTATGAATAAAGTCATGTGTAGGGCTGGCCAGATAGCACAGCAGATTAAAGTGCCTGCTTAGGCAGACACAGAGACTGGGGTTTGATCCCTGGTGTGCTGTACCAGCCGTGCCCCTGGGGCATGCCGAGATGGCAAATGAGACTGGGTGTGGTGATGCGTGCCTATAATTCCAGAGCTTGGGAGGCTGAAAACAGGAGGATCATTATGAGTCCGATCTGTGTAATGAGACCCTACAGACCCTGTCCTAAATACATAAAAATAAATAAAAAAATAAAGTCATGCACAATTACTGAGCACTTCGAGGTATGTCATGAAAGAATTCACAGGACAGGTGGCGTCATAGGAGAATGTCTGCGCACAGTGTGGTACTAAATATTGTCAAGTTACAAAATGTAAAATGTAGCTTCTGTCCTGAAGAAATTTTGAACTTACCCAAGGGATAAAATAAAAAATATAAGACAACCTAGAGTTGCATGTGTGTTGTAACTGCATTGACTATTTTTGGAACTGAAATGTGTTTTCCTGTTTTATTTTTTGTACTAAATACAGAAAAGACTAGAGCTGAGAGTTGTGGCTACACTTGGGAGGCTGAGGCAGGAGGATCAAGACTTTGAGTCCAACCTAGGCTGTATAACAAGAGCTTATCTTAAAAAGAAAAAAGGAAAAAAAAAAAAGACTGGGCTAAAATAATTGAGTTACTTGTTCTAGGAAAAACTTGTTTCTGGAAATTGACACCGTGAATCGACTAAAACAGCTTACTTGCTGATACTCCAGCTTCTTTGTCAATATTCTCTTTCAGTCCTTTAAGTACTTGGTCCTTAGTCGGGAGCTCTTGTGTTAGAAACTATTCTCACTACCAGCTGGTTTTGTGCTTTGCAAGACCTGTGTTACATCACCCAGACTTGGCTCTAAAATATTAAACATAACCTTTCCTTGTTTCTCCCCTGAGATAATGCTTGCCACAGGAGCATTCTTTTTATTGCAGTGAGTCCGTATGACTTGCTTGATTGAAAGTTTTTCTAGTAGTTGTTTTAAGAATTGATAGAACAATTTCATCGTATTTCATAAGACAGATATTTGTGCTACCTGGCAATTTCTTTGTGTGTGTGTGTGTTTGTGTGTATTTAGTGCAGGATTTATAGTGTCTCACTCCGCAGCTCAGCCTCATAGTGATCCTCCTGTTTTCAGCCTCCCACGCGCTGGGATTACAGGTGTGGGCCACCACTCCCAGTCTCAATCACCATCTCAGTGTGCCTCAGGGGTGGGACCGACACAGTACAACGGGAATTGAAACCTAGTCCCTGTTGGGGGCTTGGCCCTAGCTCAGTCCTTTAAGTGGCTGCTTCCACAAATCTGTCAGCCT